>JADRCD010222538.1:25328-55655 GCA_019843815.1 Montemys delectorum | reverse complement strand
AAAAGCATTGTACATGCACAAATGTGCCGAATTTGCCCTCAAGCCTGGAGTGGCCATGCACACCTGAAATCCCAGCGGGAGGTTGACAGAGGGACTGTGGTGGGTTTGAGGCCAGCCAGGGCTAACTAACAAGTACTAGGCCAACCAGGGATATAAAGACCTACCTTTTTTTAAAAAAAAAAAAAAAAGAAAAAAAAAAGAAAGAAAGCAAGAAAAACGGGCAGTGGTGGCACATGTCTTTAATCTCAGCACTTGGGAGGCAGAGGCAGGCAGATTTCTGAGTTCGAGGCCAGCCTGGTCTACAGAGTGAGTCCCAGGACAGCCAGGGCTACACAGAGAAACCCTGTCTCGAAAAACAAAACAAAAAAGAAAAAAAAAAAAAACTAGAAACAAATAATGATAAACCAGTACTCAGTATCACCGGGCTTATAGGCACAAATTCAAAGAGCATCCCTTAGCACTCCAGAGCCCAGTTAAAAAGGCCCAATCCATCAGTCCAGGGGACGTGGGATGACGGTAGCGTTCGCTGGCAATACTGGCTTAAAGGGGTTGCAAGGCTCGGCCTTTGGAGCTGGCATCTCGCTCACGAAGAAAACAAAGTATTTCCCAACACCAGATGAAGACCCAGCACCAGGGAGCCTACTAGGACAATCACTGGAGGGGGGCTGCCCACAGAGAGAATTGAGGCACAGAGCACCACGAAGCTATCAAGAGTGGAAGGGGAAGGAGGCAGGGAAAGCTTCTAGCTCGGAGATGGCGACCCAGTAACATTCTAAAGTTCTTAGAGCTCTAGGACTACTGTTTAACCGGAGCGAGAAGGTTGATTCCGCAGTCTCTACAGGCGCGCGTGCCCAGATACCAGTACCTGGCAGGCGGGAACGCGCACTCTTCCGTGAGCTGTCCCTCCCATGAGCCTTTGGAGGTTCCCAGGCAGGCTCCGGAAACAGCCCCTCTTAGTTTCCGGCAACAGGAGCGGGGAGGTCGCGCGACCCGGAAGTGTTCCCATTTTGCGTCGTCTGGGCTCGGGTAGCGGCCCGGCTCCAGGCCGACGACCTAATCATGGGGTCGTCAAAGAAGCACCGTGGAGAGAAGGAGGCAGCCGGGACGACGGCTGCGGCCGGGACCGGGGGCACTACCGAGCAGCCGCCCCGGCATCGAGAGCATAAGAAACACAAGCACCGGAGCAGCGGCGGCGGCAGCAGCGGCGGCGAACGACGGAAGCGGAGCCGCGAGCGTGGGAGTGAGCGCGGGAGCGGGAGGCGCGGGGCTGAAGCCGAGGCCCGCAGCGGCGCGCACGGTCGCGAACGAAGTCAAGCGGAGCCCTCGGAGCGGCGCGTGAAGCGGGAGAAACGCGATGACGGCTACGAGGCCGGTGAGGGCGGGGCGGAGCCCGGGGGCGGGGCAGGATCTTGGGGTGCTCAGGACCGAGGGTGCAGCTGGATGACCTCGAGGGCCTTCTGCATCTCGTTAAAGACTTCCTCCGGGTGTTTGGGATTAAACATTGAGTTTTCTACGTTTAACTTCAAGAAGACAGGAGTCTACTTCCCCCCCCCCCCCCCCCCCCGTCTTTCTGGCACTTCACAGTAATGCATTGGGTGGATGAATGAGGTGGAACGAGCGACGAGCATGCACAGACGAATGGTCTTGGGCTCATTGCAGAGACATGAAGCAGTAAGATAGGCTTGGGTCTGAACACCAAGTGGCCTGTGCTGTAAGCCCGGTTGAGAAATTTGGGTTTTGTTATGAGGATGAGAGGGAGCCAAGGATTTGAGTAAGGAAGTGACATGATTTGCATGACATTTTATGAAGATCAGTGGGTTAAGAGCTTGTCAAAAGTAGGACCAGAGATCAAGAGATCAGGAGGGAGATCCAAGCCATGGGTGAGGGCTAATAGTGTGCATGTTAATCCATGCAGTGGGGCGGAGAGAAGTGGACAGATGAATAGGTATTTAGGAAGTGGAATTAACAGAATTTTAGGAAGTGGAATTAACAGAATTTTAGTGCCCGGGGCTGAGAATGTGAGGGACGAGGAATAGGGAAAGTACTGTTTGAGTTTTGGTTTGATTGGCCTGGTGAATGGTGGTGTCATCTGTTGGAATCAAGTTTAAAAGAGAAGCAGATTTGAGGCAGGGGAGAATGACACAGTCTTGGGAGAACTTTACGGTTGATGTGTATGGGAAACCATACAGTTAAAGTGAGATAGATGATTTTGGGCTGATGTGTATTCAGGAAACCAAAGAAGTGCCTTAGAACATGGGCAATGAGAACGAAAGTCGGAAACAAGTCGGGAATGGAACCTGATGAATTCCAGTAGTTCAGTTGTGGGCAGAGGAACATGTTGAGGAGCATAAATAGTAGCCCGTGGCAGGAAACCCACAGTCAGGTCATAGGCTCTATGCAGAGAGATTGCTGAACAGAGTTACACACCGTAGGACATTACGCAAAGCCAGATTTTTAAACAAAGGATTATTTTTATTTTATGCATTTGAGTATTTTACCTTCCTGTGCCTGTGCTGATGGAGGTCAGAAGAAGGCATTGGATCCCCTGGAACTGAATTAGATGGCTATGAGTTGCCATATGGACTCTGAGAACCAAACCCGGGTCCTCCGTAAGAACAGCAAGTGCTCTTAAGCACTGAGACATCTCTCCAGTCTCCAGATTGGAAGTTTTCTTGAAAGTAATCTGCTAGTTGGAAAAAGGGAGAATAGGGACTTGAAAGTTCTAACGGAAAGTGGGGTGGCGCCAAGGCGGAGGAGAAAAGAACTGTGGGGTTTAAAGAAGAGATTGGCTGCGGCGGTTGAATATGGCAGGGAGATTTTAGAGAAGATCCCCCCATGGTGGGGCCTAGTTGGGAGAGCTAAATTTGATGCATTGTCCTCTGAATGCTATTGAAGTTCTCTTCTGTTTGTGGGATGGGTGCTTGCTTATTTATTTATGTATTTGGGTTTTTTTTGTTTTGTTTTGTTTTTGTTTTGGAGATAGGGTTTCTCTGTATAGCTCTGGCTGTCCTAGAACTCACTCTGTAGACCAGTCTGGCCTCAAACTCAGAAATCCGCCTGCCTCTGCCTCCCAAATGCTGGGATTAAAGGCGTGAGCCACCACCACCTGGCTATTTATGTACTTGTTTATGTAAATGTAGCTGTTCAGCAGCCACGGATGAATTGGGTTATCTAAAAGGGGGGCTGGAAATGAAAAGGATGGGGTACGAGAGAAGGATGAAGCCAAGACAAAGGTTCTGATCATGGCTCCAAGTTTAATATTCAGCACTGCATTCATATAGAGAAAGCCCACAGATTTGTTTCATCTGGATTGAGCTGCAAAGCAAGCTCAGTGGGCAATCTGCTCCTGTAGGGAATTGACTCTACCTGGGTTAAGGTTGTTAAGGACTATGGCAAACACTTAAGATTTATTTAGCCTGCTCAAGGCTGGGGGAAGGGCACATGTACACATCTGGCACGGGCAGAACGTGTCAGAAATGGTGAACAGTACTGTGCAGTTGAAGGCAGAGTTTAATTCTGGTTAGTAATTGAACAGGGGTTCGTGGTGGAGGTAGTCCTTGATTTTTGACAGAACTTTATCATAACAAGAGCAGAAAGGACAGTGGAGGTTGAGGGTAGAGTATGGCGATCTGGATGGCCACAGTGAGGGAAGCAGAAAGCTGGACTCTTGGTCAGAAAGGGAGGATTTAGGAGAGGCAGTCCTGTCTGTCAGCCCAGGGCCTGGGTTGTGAGGGAGCTGGGAAAAGAAGGCTGCTGTTTTCTCCTGTCCTTTACCCAGGTCCTGGTGCGGGGCCCTTGGCTTTGACCCTGCAGCTGAACCAGCAGTGTTGCTTCTTGGTCTTGGGTTCATGGGTCCCTTTAGCCATTCTTCTTATTGTTCTAGCTGCCAGCTCCAAAACCAGCTCTGGAGATGCCTCATCACTTAGCATCGAGGAGACCAAGTAAGTGCTAGCTCCGTATGTTCTGCTTTCCTCTGAGGCAGGTGTACCTAGGACAGCCTACAGAAACCTTTTCATCATGAATGGAGCCAGTTAAGAGTTGGAAGGGCCAGATGAGTCAGGTAGCCAACCAGAAGAGCTATAAGACCCAAGAGGAAGGAGGATCTTCCCAATTAAGAGTTTCCTGATCTGGATGAGGGCCTGTGCCTGGTGTCCTGGACTGCCCAGTCTCACCTTGTAATGCACGTGAAGCCCCATGTCTCAGGTAGACCCTAATACTTCTGTCTCTTGTCTTCAGTAAACTCCGAGCAAAGTTGGGGCTGAAGCCCTTGGAGGTCAATGCTGTTAAGAAAGGTGAGTGTCAGGTGGAGGAGAGGGCTGAGTGGGAAGACAGTAGGCCTTACTTAGCACATAGAGGCAACATTATTTAGTGGCCTTGTGTATATTTTATCAGAGGGCCAAGCCTCATTTGTATTTTAGTGGGGATCTGAGAGTTGCTTTCTCTGGGCCCTGCACCCTGGCTGTAGAGAGGCTAAGGGATATGCAGTTGCTGTGGTCGGTCTGAGTGGTGTTAGTGTTTTTTAAAACAACCATACATGCCAGGAAACAGAAAAAAAAAAAAAAAATCCCCACATGATCTGAGAAGTTGTGCATAGAGGAAGGGTTCCTGTCCTACCATGTGGAGTGATAAAAGTCGGGGGAGGTAGGAGCGGGGAGGTGAAAGGGTTCTTTGCCTTCTCCTGGCCCCTTCTGGCCCTCCCAGCTGGAAGGAGCAGGGTGAGTGGCTCCCTCCTCTCCCCACCAGCCATGGGCAAGCATAGCCTCACGTCTGGGCCCCCCTTCCAGAGGTGGGCACCAAGGAGGAGCCCATGGCAGCCGAAGTTATCAACCCCATGGCCTTGCGACAGCGTGAAGAACTACGGGAGAAGCTGGCGGCTGCCAAGGAAAAGCGCTTGCTGAACCAAAAATTGGGGTGAGGATTTCCTGGCCAAGGATAGAGGCTTGCTTCCTAATTCCTGGGTTGGGCTGGGAGAACATGTCTGGGTTCGCTCCTAAGTGTCTTCCTCCTCAGGAAAGTAAAGACATTGGGGGAAGATGACCCCTGGCTCGATGACACTGCGGCCTGGATAGAGCGGAGCCGGCAGCTACAGAAAGAGAAGGACCTGGCAGAAAAGCGGGTGAGAGCGCCTGGCAGGATAGAGCAGTTGCCAGAGTGGTCTATGCTCAGGGGCAGTTGCCAGAGTGGTCTGTGTTCAGGAGCAGATGCCAGGAGTGGTCTGTGCTCAGGAGCATGTGGATTCTCCATGGTTCACTGCAAAGACTGTCCTTTTGTATAGCTACGTGGTAGCATCGTGGGTGTTTTGGGGGCACTGATGATGAGGTTCCTGGCCATGCTTTCTTTTGCCACAGGCCAAGCTACTAGAGGAGATGGACCAAGAGTTTGGTGTGAGCACTTTAGTGGAGGAGGAGTTTGAGCAGAGGCGGCAGGTGACGTTCCAGCTTCCAGAGAATATCTGGTAGACACTAGCTTAATTATGGGCATCCCAGAGTTAAGTGACTCTAGCTTCTGACTTGGGCATTCTCTCTGTAGGACCTGTACAGTGCCCGGGACTTGCAAGGCCTCACTGTGCAACATGCCATCGATTCTTTTCGAGAAGGAGAGACTGTGGTTCTCACCCTCAAGGACAAAGGTGAGCTGAGCTGGTTACTCTCTCTGGGACTAGACACTGTTGAGCTGGGACAGGTGGTGACTGCTGGCTCTGCTCTGCCATCTCAGGGGTACTGCAGGAGGGGGAGGATGTGCTGGTGAATGTGAACATGGTGGACAAGGAGCGGGCAGACAAGAACGTGGAGCTTCGGAAAAAGAAGCCTGACTACCTGCCCTATGCGGAAGACGAGAGTGTGGACGATTTGGCACAGGTTTGCCTGTTGGGCTGCAGCTGGGGCAGATGGGGTTTGCTAAGAAATCTAGAGTTCCGTGGATCTCAAGAATTGGCCTAGGTCCCAGCCACCATCTTGTCTTACAGCAAAAACCTCGTTCTATCCTGGCCAAGTATGATGAGGAGCTGGAGGGCGAGCGACCACGCTCCTTCCGTTTGGAGCAGGGTGGGATGGCTGACGGCCTGAGGGAACGAGAGCTACAAGAAATCCGGACCAAGCTACGGCTGCAGGCTCAGTCTCTGAGCTCTGTAGGGCCCCGGCTTGCCTCCGAGTACCTCAGTCCTGAGGAGATGGTGAGTCTTTTTGCTTTGTGATGGGATAATTCTACCGCTTCTGGTCACAAGCTGCCAACATGCACTTGGGGGTGTGGGTGGGCATGGTGGGAGGCTGAGCGTTAACACAGAGCTCAGTTCCTGGGTGAGCAGTAAATGGCAGCCCAAGGAAGTATGCTAGTGTTTGTGAACAGAGAGCATTGGGTGAGTATGTTCCAGTTCTGTTACCAAGACAGCTTGAGCCTTGGGTGAGTCACTTAACTGAGCCTGGGCACTCATGTGGAGGAATGATGATGCCAGCATCCATGTTTGGAGGCTTACTGTAAGGAATAATAGGAACACGGAGTTAGTTATTTTTCAGGACTTAGGGGGCAGTATGCTCCATACCAGTGCTTTGCTCCTCTCTGAAGGTGACCTTCAAAAAGACCAAACGGAGAGTGAAGAAAATCCGAAAGAAGGAGAAGGAGGTGATGATGCGGGCAGATGACTTGCTGCCCCTTGGCGACCAGACTCAGGATGGGGACTTTGGATCCAGGTTGGCTTGGACACAGTAGTGGGTGTTAGGGGCTGGGCCAGCTTAGGAGACACTGTTTACTGAAAGTGTATCATTCTCCTAGGCTTCGGGGCAGGGGTCGGCGCCGAGTTCCTGAGGTGGAGGAGGCCCTTGAGGATGAGGAGAAGGACCCTGTGGCCCAGCCGCCACCATCAGATGACACTCGAGTAGAGAACATGGAGATCAGTGATGAAGGTTCGGGGTTGGCTGAGGGAGTGGGGTGAGTCTGTGGGCCAAGGCAGCAGTGTGAGCAGGTGTCCTTCATGTCTCCACCAGAGGATGGGGGAGCTCTTCCATCAGGGTCCCCAGAGGTGCTGGAGGAAGATGAAGCAGAGCTTGAGCTGCAGAAGCAGCTGGAGAAGGGGCGCCGGCTGCGGCAGCTGCAGCAGCTACAGCAGCTTCGAGACAGTGGGGAGAAGGTGAGGCTGAGCAGGGAGGGGATGTGGGGCCTGTCTCTGAGCGTGTGAAGCTGTCACCACAGGCAGTGCCCACACGCCCTCAGAAGTCTCCTTTGCTTAACATCAGGTTAGGATCAGGTCTCTAGATTTCATTGGTATCTCCAGTGTGGTACTGATTCCATAGGAGTAGGGAGCCATTTGGGTTTGGACAGAGCGAACCTACAGAGGCTGGAGAGAGAGGAAATGGAGCCTAGTTGGAAGATCCACTGTGGGTTGTGGGAATTGCTTATTTATTGCCATGAGGGAGGAGCTGTGGGTTTTTGAGTCTCTGTGGTGTCACCCCAGAAACTTCGGGTCTGCCCACAGCCACTGCCTCCCCCAGGTGCTGGAAATTGTAAAGAAACTGGAGTCTCGCCAACGTGGCTGGGAGGAGGAAGAGGATCCTGAGAGGAAAGGGACCATTGTGTTCAATGCTACTTCTGAGTTCTGCCGCACTCTGGGGGAGATCCCCACCTATGGGTTGGCTGGCAACCGAGAGGAGCAGGAGGAGCTCATGGTGGGTCAACTGTTCTCCTGGACTGCTATCTTTAGGCTGGTGACTTCTGGTTCTAGTGCTTAAACGTAGCAGGTAGGGTTGAGGCTGCCCATCCTGACACTGACTTCTGGCCCCAGGACTTTGAAAGGGATGAAGAGCGCTCGGCCAATGGTGGCTCTGAATCAGATGGGGAAGAGAATATTGGCTGGAGCACTGTCAACCTGGATGAGGAGAAGCAACATCAGGATGTGAGCTCTGATGGGACATGGGTGTGGGGACCCAGGCTAGTTGTCCAGTGCCCAAGAGCCTCCACCCATCCATAGAAGGGGCACTAACTCTTCCAGAGCCTGCTGGGAATCAGTTAAAACTGGCCCCGCAGCCTAGTACCTGGTGGGGACGATCACACTTCTCTCTTTTCTCACTTTTAGTTCTCTGCTTCCTCTACCACCATCTTGGATGAGGAGCCCATTGTGAACAGAGGACTGGCTGCTGCCCTGCTCCTGTGTCAGAACAAAGGTGTGGGCCCAGGGTGGGAACTTTGGCAGTATGGGTACTTTGGCAGGGAAGGGCTGGATGGGGACCTGTGGGTACTGCATGGTGTTCTTGGGTTTCCACTGTTGCCCTTCCCCTCGGTCCCAGGGCTTCGAGCAGCTCCCTAAACCCAGAGCCTCTCACTGCCTTTCTCTGCTGCAGGGGAGGAGGTCTGCTCCTGTTCTGTGCCTTTAAGGCTGAGCCCTTGAAGTGGGCTACACTGAATACACTGGGGTCCAGATCCCAGCTGGACTGCCTCCTCAGGGAAGGGCTGATCTTTCATGTCTGTAAGGATGTGACATGCTTACCTCCTGAGTGAGCAGGGCTCAGGGACCCTGTAAAGCTGGGTATCACAACTTCTCTGTCCCTAGGACTGCTAGAGACCACGGTACAAAAGGTGGCCCGGGTAAAGGCTCCCAACAAGTCACTGCCCTCAGCAGTGTACTGCATCGAGGACAAGATGTAAGTGTGGCCATGGCCATGGGGTAGGAGCAGCTGTGGACGTGGGCTAGGTAGCAGGCAGCTCACCCTGAGCCCCTCTGCCTTGGTCTAGGGCCATTGATGACAAGTACAGCCGACGGGAGGAATACAGAGGCTTCACCCAGGACTTCAAGGAGAAAGATGGCTACAAGCCTGATGTTAAGATTGAGTATGTGGATGAGACGGGCAGGAAACTGACTCCCAAGGAGGTGAGTAGGGACTTGTGGAGATGGTCAGACCACAGGTGACTAGGTCAGGGTATAGCCAGAGACATTCCCCCTCCAGTGAGGTAGGAGTGCAGGGGCCTGACTGCCCATCATTTGGGGCCTTGTGAACTCTGCCTCTGTTGCTGACTTTGGCATAGTACAGCAGTTCCCACAGGCTGTCGGGAAGGCTACACCTGTGCTGACTGCCATAGCTGAAGCCCTGTGCCCTGACTGTGTCCATTCTTGGGGGCAACATCCAGACTTCTCTGTGGCCTACCATCTCCACTATATATATGCTGATTTCACGTTTGCTGGGTTTACCCAGCTCCCAGAGGCAGGCTCACCCTGGATTCTTAGCACACAGGTTACACACAGGACCCATGTATCCCAGGGCCATCCTGAAGGTGTGCAGGTCTGGATCCTTGGCCCAGCCTCTTCTCTGTCTACCATTCATGGAGTCTAACCCTGGGTTGGGTGACTCAGCACTCCTAGTCAGTGTTGGGAAGCTTCCAGTGGACGTGTGGCTCTGGCCTGGCCTGGCTTCTGAAGCTTCTGCCCATGCTCTACCCAGGCATTCCGGCAGCTGTCTCACCGCTTCCATGGAAAGGGCTCAGGCAAGATGAAGACTGAGCGGCGGATGAAGAAGCTGGATGAGGAGGCGGTGGGTCTCGGGAGGGAGGTGGGGGCTCTGCATTTTTGGGTACTGTGTGATATACCGGGCCTACTCCCCCTGTTCTGACCTACTGTGGCCCCATAGCTCCTGAAGAAAATGAGCTCCAGTGACACGCCCCTGGGCACCGTGGCACTGCTCCAGGAGAAGCAGAAGGCCCAAAAGACACCGTACATCGTGCTCAGTGGCAGCGGCAAGAGCATGAATGCGTGAGTAGGAGCCTGCCTGGGGTGGATGGGGCACTGCACCCCCCTCTCCAGTCTCACATCCCTCATTGCCCTCTTCTCCCTGCAGGAACACCATCACCAAATGAAGCTGCCCTCCTCCCTGTCCCAGATGTAATGTTAAATAAAGTTCCCTCCTTATTTTTTCCTCTTGGTTGTACTGCAGTCTAAGGCTAGACCTAGGAAGCAAGGCCTCTTTTCATGGTCAGTTCTGCGATCTGGCAAGTCACTGAGCCTCCTCTACCCTCAGTATTGCTGTCCAAGCAGTCAGAACGCCTGCTTCAGATGAGGCACCAGTGAGTTCTTTCATTCACATACAGTGGTTATACAAGAGCAAGATGGGGCTGATCCTTGAACCTGTGTGATTCAAAGTCTGATCTCTGCCTGTAAGACTGGCCATTTAATGAACAGAGGAGGTAAGAAACTAGCCTCAAAGGACATTCCTCTGTGAGCTGACTCCGTTGTACCAGAAGTCCCTCCACCCAGGTGTGGGCCCTGTCACATTTTGGTTAAATTGGCTTCTTGATCCCAAATCATTGCTGTTTTCAGCCTGGTCACATGGGTGTTGCTAAACCTGGGAGAGCCATTAACTACACTGTATTGTCCTGGTTACCCAGTTTTCATGGTATCAAGGATTGCCTAGCCTCTCTGGAATGGTAGAGAATGTCACCTCCTATCCCCTGTGCTACCGTGGCCTTTGTGGAGACATGAGGATCATCCCAGGACTGGGGTAGGGTTTACCTTGAGTGCACTTGCATATGAAGGCTGAACCATCCCGAGAGGTGCCCGCAGCTGTGCCTGGAAAGATGGGCTTTCTGGGAAGGAGCTGTGGAGGAACCCCAGCCATGCCACAGGCTGAGCAAGAACCCAGCCCCACAGGTGGCTACTTTGAATCAGAAGATGAGTGCCTTGTGTCACTTATGAAAGTAATCCCATGTAAGTCACTGGAGAATGTATCAAGTAACTAGAAAAAATTACTTTTCACTTGTAAGCAAGAGACAAGAAACCAGTTGCTAGCCAGGCCTTGGTGGTACACGCCTTTAATCCCAACACTTGGGAAACAGAAGCAGGTGGATTTCTGAGTTCAAGGCCAGCCTGGTCTATAGAGTGAGTTCCAGGACAGCCAGGGCTATACAGAGAAACCCTGTCTCGAAAAACCAAAAGAAAAAGAAAAAAAAAAGAAACCAGGTTGCTTATAAGTGATACTAGGTAGCAATTCCTGAGGCACAGTCCATAAAAGAGGTCAGGTTAGTTGGTGTTTCCTTGGGAAAGTGCCTGTGGATCAGGGATGGTGGTGGTTGTGCAGGAGTTGTCCATTTCTCTTAAGTCTCAGGTGCTTGGTTTTTGTGTCTACTGTTTATGGCCATTGGTCAAACTCACTTTTTTTTTTTTTCTTTTTGAGACAAGGTTTTTCTGTTCCTGGCTGTTTGGAACTCTGTAGACCAGACTAACCCTGAACTCAAAGATCCACCTGCCTCTGCCTTTTGGGTGCTGGTATTAAAGGTATATGCCACTGCCACCCAGCTAAAAGCTCACTCTTATTTTCAGGAAATTGAGTTGGTGCTACTGCTGTCAAACTTTTGGAAGAGGATGGCCTAGGGGCTACCAAGTAGCAGGAGAGGACCCAGGTTTGCTGTTCAGCGGGAGGGGGAAGGTTACTTACATTTGTATTTGGGACATTGGTCTAACAATGGGGTGTGGGGGTGCAGATTTGGTTTCCGAGTTTCACTTACTGCTGTATGACTAGCACAAGCAAGTTACTGACTCCTGGGTTCTGTCTGAGCTGCAGAGAAGTGTGGTCTCTGACTCCTACTTAGGCTTAGCTGAGAAATCATCTCTCATTACCTCTAGTCCTCTCCTAACATGGTACCATGGAGAAGGGAGGGCAGTTCTCTGTCTACATGAATGTCATAGGCATATCTTAGCTCTCAGTGTGGTCATGAGAACCCCAGTCCACAGGCCAGAAGTCTGATGCCAGCAGTGCCTTAAGTTCAATTCCCAACAACCACATGGTGGCTCACAACCATCTGTAATGGGATCTGATGCCCTCTTCTGGTGTGTCTGAAGAGAGCAGCTCCTTGCCCTTCAGACACACTAGTCCTTGTCCCTTCAGGCCAGGCCTGTAGCTGGCTGAGGTCCCCCAAAGGTGATTGATCTTCCAGCCTGGGGCTCTGCCTTCAGGTTTGGCCCACATGCCTACTAGGTGGATGTAGCACTACCTGGGCTCTCTAGGGCTACCCCACCATAAGTCAAAACCAGGAGCAAGAGAGCTACATGAGACACAAGACAATGCACTGGGCTCAGTGGCAAGTATTTGGGAGTTCTGTCTGTTTCTGAATATTTTGAAATGCTCCATTGTAGAACTGTGAACACATTGGCTTAGCAACAGAAAATACCCTTTTGTTCACCTCAGTACATGAAGAAGGATGTATCTGCCAGCACTAATCCTACATTCACCAACAGAATGGGCAAATAGTTGGTACTGTTGTGACTGAGTGAAGAATGTGGTTGCATCTATGGGTGAGGAGGTAGCCAGACACAAAATTGTGCCTACTTCCTATCTGCAATATAATAGACAAGTTTAATTACTGTCAGAGGTCAGAACCATACCATAGTTGGAGATGGATTCTAAAAGGTAGCAGATTAGTTCTCTAACCCCAGAAATGACTCTGTGACCAAAAATGGCTCACAAAATAGATTTTCTGTTTGAACAGTTACTATCAAGTAATAATTTGTTTGCCCTGTGTTCTGTTAACAATTTTTCTTCCTTTTTTTGAATTGAGGTTTTAAAATTTTTAATGTCTATGGGTATTTTATCTGCCTGTGTCTATTTACATTCATGCCTGGTAGCAGTAGAAGCCAGAAGAAGGTGGCAGATGCCCAGGAACTAGAGTGACAGATGGTTGTGAGCTGTCATGTTCACCATGCTGGGCATTGAAACCTGGCTCATCTACCCTCCCCACACCCCTTCCAAAAAACAATAAAGTTTGAGTTTATTAAAATATACTTTATTTGCAGTTTGGTTTTTTGAGATAGGGTATCTTTATATCTCTGGCTGACTTAGAATTCACTCTATAGACCAGGCTAGCTTTGAACTCAGATCCACCTACCTGTCTCTGCTTCCTGAGTGCTAGGATTAAAGGCGTGCACCAGTACTGCCTGACTAAAAGATATTTTAAGCATAGATGGTAGTACAGGGGTTAAGAGACCCTGAGAGCATAAGATGTATACGGCTCAGAGTTGCCTGGATTAGGCTTTTGTTGTTTTTTTTTAAAGATTCATTTAATGTAGGTGAGTACACTGTTGCTCTCTTCAGACACACCAGAAGAGGGCTTCAGATCCCATTACAGATGGTTGTGAGTCACCCTGTGGTTGTTGGGAATTGAACTTAAGACCTAAAAGAGCAGTCAGTGCTTTTAACAGCTAAGCCATGTCTCCAGCCCATAGGGTTTTTAAATTTTAAATTACATAAGTGTGTCTCCCAGCACTTAGGAGACAGATTTCTGTGAGTCTGAGACTAGCTTAGTCTACAAAGTGAGTTCCAGGAAATCCACAGCTCTTACACAGAGAAACTCTGTCTTGAAAATTTCTCCCAACCCTGCCAGACAGACAGACAGACACACACACACACACACACACACACACACACACACACACACACCCTTAACTATGTAAATGAGTTTTCTGCCTGCATGTATGTATGTCTGGACACCAGAAGAGGGCATCAGATCCTGTTAGAGATGGTTGTTAGAAATTGAAATCAGGACATCTGGAAGATCAGCCTGTGTTCTAAAGCTCTCCAGACCCCTGTGTTGAGTTTTTAATACACTGGTCATGAAGTTACCTTTGTGGTGGCTTTTTAATGTTGGTTTTTTTTTTTTTTTAAGTTCTCATCTTTTATTGTACTTGTGGGCTCCTATACAGGTCTTCAGACCCTCTGAAGCTGAAGTGAGGGTGCTTATGAACATACCTAGCAGGCTGAAAAGCAAACTTGAGCACTATGAAGGGCCAAGTGCTTTTTAACCGTTGAGCCATCTCTCCAGCCATGATTCTGGCTTCTTTACCGCCATATTGTGCAAGAATTAAGCTGTACATTGTGATGGCTGTGGTAGTGTACTCATGATCCCAGCACTCAAGAGGCAGAGGCAGGAGGATCAAGTTTTGGGTCAGCCTTGGCTATAACAGCGAGAGTCTGTCTCAAGACACAAAGGGGAAGTTCATGTCTATGGAAGCTACCTTTGAGCTTTTCATGTGTTCAGTATTAGTCTGTATTAGTCGCTCGGGCTCCTTTATTCTGTTGAGCTGTGCAGAGCCTTCCCAGTTGCCCCTGCTGTCATCACTTCCTTTGTTTTTGAGATCATAATTACATCTGTGTCCCACTGCCTTTCCTCCTACCAAGTCCTATATACTTCTCTTTGTTTTTTTCTTTCTTTCTTTCTTTTTTTTTTTTTTGGTTTTTTGAGACAGGGTTTCTCTGTGTATTTCTGGCTGTCCTGGAACTCACTCTGTAGACCAGGCTGGCCTCGAACTCAGAAATCCACCTGCCTCTGCCTCCCAGATGCTAGGACTAAAGGTGTGCACCACCATCGCCCGGCCTCTCTGTCTTTTCAAATTCATGACTTCTCTCCATTCACTTGTTATATTCACACACACACACACACACACGCACACACGCACACACGCACACACATATGCATACTCTTAAATACATAAATGCAGCTTGCCCTGTGTTTGCAGTGCTCCTTGAGTGTATGCTTTTAGGGCTGACCACCAGTTGTTTTGTCCTTCCGTACTTTAGCTAGGATGTTGTGAACCTACGGCCACCATTGATGCAGTTATCAGGGAGCCTCTCAGACTGTGTGGGTGATTCCAGCCTTTGAAGTGTTCCTTCTAGAGGCTCCATCTCTTGGCCCAGACATCTTCCCCCGGTTTAGGGTGGAGTGGTGACCATGCCTCATCAGCATGTCTATTCTAGCCAGGCTGGGCTATAGCCTCTTCCCCACCCCCAAACTCTTGACATACCTCATGCTTGCTTTTGAAGTTCTTTAGCCTCACTCAGGCCTCTGAGCTTTGGGAGGCCTTCCCATTTCCTCCCTAATTCCCCCTGGGAGAGCACCCATATACACTGCCCATATTCAGACCTGCCTCCTCTGGGGAAGCAGGGAAGCAAAAAGTCATGTGCTAAATGTGAGTGAGCTCTACCTCTGGAGATGTCAGGCAAAATGGCTGATGTCGGTTCTGGTCACAGTGAAAGAGGAAGCAAGAGATGGAAGGTAGGTGGTCAGGACTGCCTGCTTAGGACCACAGAGCAAGACAGGTGTGGCCAGAGTTGTGAGTGACTGAGAAGACAGACCCTTGTCTGAGTCTGGGGCAGAATTGTCTAGAACTCACATGGAAGGTCCTTGAAGGCTTCAGAGTGGAAGCAGGGCAGCCGGAAAGCTGTTGCTGAAAGCTGAGAGCTCCTGGCGTTTCCCAGTGGTCCATGGCCCTCTGAATCCTCAGAGGGCAAATGAAGGAAGAGCATTGCCCAGAGCAAGGTTTTAGGGAACATGCATAGCCACAGTTGTTCCCTGACTTTCAGTGTGGGCACATTTAAATGAAAGACAACCATGGCAGGTTCCCACCGTACTCCATTCTAGTTTGTAAACATGGAGAGGGGAAGGCTGCTGCCGCCTTGGTGGACACATTCCACAGTGTGGAACCTGCTGAAAGCTGTAGGACTTCCACTTCTTACTTGCTTTCTGTGCCTTGACCTATGATCTGGTAAGCTAAGTTGTTCACAGCACACACAAGCCCCAGCTATGGTCATTACTCCCAGGCACTGATAAGTGTCTAGACTATTGCTTAATACGGAAGGAAGCTGAGCCTTTGACCTAAGCCAAACTCCTTAAAGTCCCAAGTTTGCTCCATTCCAGGACTCCATTGCTGAAGAACTGGAAGAGCCACATTTCCCTCTGTCTGTTCCAGGGTGCCTCCATGTTCTATAAGCAGCTGTCCCACAGACGCCCCTGTCCATTCGTCGAGGTGGGTGCTGCTGCTTCTTTTGCACTCCTAACGACCCTACCTCTGGAAGGTTGGGAGCAAAGGCTTGTGGGAACTGCTACTGTTTGGGGGATGACTCTACTTGAAAGTCCAGCAGAATGAAGCACCAGTGATCCACCAGAGCTTCAGTTGCCACTGGGACAATGAGGTGGCGGTTCTTTAGGAGTGGGAAGACATGGTCCTGCAGCCACTGCAACGCTGCCTTGCTGTGTGGATACCCTTATTGTGACCACCTGTGGGTGGTTTCCATATGTGATGGCTGACAGTCACCAGACCTGCTTGTACTATAGCACAGCAGGGGACCATGCAGTTGGAGCCATCAGCACACAAGGAGAAGGGAGCGCACTTCTCATACAGGAATTACTAGAGCAGAGCACACTGGTAAGAGCCAGTGTTAAGAACCTGCCACCAGCCTGAGTGGGGAACAAAGGTTTCTGGTGCGTGGTAACTCTTGGGTATCCAGTGAGATTAAAACAAAGCAGGTATTTTAGAGAATTTCACTGAAGACATTAATGAAGGGACTTCCTAGATGTTATTCTTTATTAGAACTGGTAGTCATAGCCAGGCAGTGGTGGGTGCGCACGCCTTTAGTCTTTGCCCCCACTGCATGCACTCACATTCACAGACCTTCACACAATGTCTAATTGTGTGAATACACACAATTAGATAATAATAAAGGCTTAGTTAGGGTTTCAATTTGGTGAACAGACACCATGACCAAGGCAACTCTTATAAGGAAAACATTGGGGCTGGCTTACAGTTTCAGAGCTTCAGTTCATTGTCACCTTGCCAGGAAGCATGGAGGTGTGTAGATAGACAGTGCTGAAGGAGCCAAGAGTTCTACAACTTGGTTCATAGGCGGCAGCAGGGCACTGTGTTCATGTGCAGCCAGGAGGCCGCTCTGATTCCATGCTGGGTGGAGCTTGAGCATAGGAGGCATCAAAGCTTGCACACATAGTGAAGCGCCTCCTCCAACACAACCAAGCCTCGTAACAGTGTGGCTCCCTATGGCCAAGCACTGAGACACATCAGTGTACAAGAGCCACTTACTACTCTCACAGAGGACCCAAGTTCTGTTTCTAGCACCCAGGTCTGGCAGCTCACAGCTGTGACAGGATCTTTCCTAGGGCAACAGGAAGCCTTGATTGGACAGGGAAAGGGAGGCAGAGCCAAGTGTTGGAGAGACAGACTCCCAGGGACAGAGAAGACCAAGATGGAGGACAACAGACAGGAGTAAGAATCTGAACCAGTGTGGCTGTAGATAGCTACAGGTAGTTATGATATCATAAAGTTAGAATAATTGGGATGAAGCTTTTATCATTATCAATTGGTTCTGAAATTATTGTATTGGCATTTTGTAAATTAAGAATTTATTGATACATAAATCTGAGTGGTTAATTATAATCTTCAAGAGTCTTGTTTCTACCAGGTTGATGGGTGTTGTGGTGGCTAACCTCAGGGTGGACAGTCGTTGCATGGGGCTGGCATGGCAGCAATCTGCCAAGGGACTAAGGAGTTCTAGCCCAGAGAGACTGCCTAGTTGAGATCACCCAGCTGGAGCCATGTGATCCACCAGTTGCCTGCCAGTCCTTTTTTAAATATTTCTTGCAACACACAACTGCCTGCAACTCTAGCTCCAGGGGATCCAATGCGGAGCACCTGCATTCACATACCCATGCACACACGCAATTTAAAATAATAAAAGTAAAAAAATCTTTTTTTTTAAATTTTGTTTTTGAACACAATGTAATTGTTTTTTAAAAGATTTATTTATTTTATGTATATGAGTACATACTGTAGCTGTACAGATAGTGGTAAGCCTTCATCTGGTTGTTGGGAATTGACCTTTTTTAGGACCTCTGCTCACTCTGGTCAACCCTATTTGGCTCCAGTCGGCCCACCCCAGTAGACTCCACTTGCTCAGTCCCTGCTTGCTCTGGCCCAAAGATTTATTTATTATTATAAATAAGTACACTGTAGCTGTCTTCAGATACACCAGAAGAGGGTGTCAGATCTCATTATGGGTGGTTGTGAGCCACCATGTGGTTGCTGGTATTTGAACTCAGGACCTTTGGAAGAGCAGTCAGTGCTCTTAACTGCTGAGCCATCTCTCCAGCCCGTAATTGTTTTTTGATATAGGATTTCTCTACACAGCCATGCTGTGCTAGAACTAAGTAGACCAAGCTGGCCTCAAACTCATAGAGGTCTGCCTGCCTCAGTCCCTACTTCCCTCAATAATGGGACTGAAGGTGTGTACCACCACATTGGCTAAGATAGAATATCTTAACATAATAAAAATAAATAATGAAAAGAGTTTAGTAAGCCAAGACTCTAGTAAGAAGATCTCTGGGGTGTATGAGAAGATCTCTGGGGTGTGCCTAGAGTCTAGTAAGAAGATGTCTGGGGTTTGTCTTTGAAAGGGATATGTATGATGTTGGTCACCCCCCCCCTCCCTTTTTTTGGGACGAGATCTCTCTAGCTCTGGCTGTCTTAGACTTGCCATGCAGACCTGGCTGGCCTAGAGTTCATAGAACCTGCCTGCTTCTGTCTTATCTGCTACATGTTCTCTATGATACACTGCACTACCACAGTCCAAAAGCAACAGGGTCATAGCCAAGCAGCCAGAGACTAGAACTCTGAAACTGAGTCAAGATAAACTATGTTGGTGAACATGCGTGGCCCAGGGAGTGGCACCATGAGGAGGTGTGGCCTTGTTGGAGGAAGTGTGTCACTGTGGACTTGGGCTTTAAGACTTTCCTCCTAGCTGCCTGGAAGTCAGTCTGCTCCTGGCTGCCTTTTGACAAAAGATGTAGAAGTCTCGGCAACCCCAGCATCATGTCTGCCTGCATGATGCCATGCTTCCTGCCATGACAATGGACTGAACTTCTGAAAGTATAAGCCAACCCCAACTAAAAGCTGTCCTTCATAAGAGTTGCTTTGGTCGTGGTGTCTCTTCACAGCACTGGAAACCTTAGCTAAGATATTAACCCTTTCCTTTCCTTTTTCCATTCTTTTCTTGAGATAGTCTCACTATGTATCCCTGGCTGGTCTCCAACTCACAATCCTACCACCTTAGCCTTCTCAACACTGGAAATATAGGTATGGGCTACCTACTCTTCTATTTATGTCAGATTTGTCAGGATAGATACCCAAATACTGACGTGGGAGGCAAACAAACCTGTGAGTTAAAGGCTGCCAGGCTCTCTGCCAGTAGAACCAGGCAAGAGAGAGAGAACCCGGTCGAGCCAAGCCTCGAGGCTGAGCAGGATGGTGAGTGTCACTGCTTGGATCTCCTGCCTCCGGAGAATAACCACCCCAAGCCAGGAGTCTGTCAAAGCAGGAACTCGTTTTATTCTATCAATCTTTTCTTTATAAAGGGCTGAGAGAGGAGGTGGAGTTTTTTTTTGCTGAGGTGAGATGACGTAGGGGAGGGGTGAGTAACGGAACCAACAGTTACTCTGTCAGCAGGAGCTAGGCAAAGGCAGGTTTAAGCAGGTCGTGCTGAGTCACTCCAGTACAGAAGTAACTGAGACAGTTTACAAAACTCGAGCCAGGCTCAGGCTTGTCCTCAAGGCCCAAACCAGGGCCAAATGGAGTGCAACAAAAGGCTAGCCAGGGCTACACAATGAGATCTTGTTTCAAAATAACAACAAAACAAAACCAAAACCACAACAGAGCTGGCAAGAAGACTCGGTGGGGGGCTGGCGAGATAGCTCAGTGGGTTAAGAGCACTGGCACTGTCTGCTCTTCCAAAGGTCCAGAGTTCAAATCCCAGCAACCACATGGTGGCTCACAACCATCTGTAATGAGATCTGATGCCCTCTTCTGGTGGTGCATCTGAAGATGGCTACAGTGTACTTACATATAATAAATAAATCTTTGCCAGGTAAACAAAAAAAAGACTTGGTGGGTGTAAACGTGCACACCCTGAATTTGATGTCTGGAATTCATGATAGGAGAGTTATCCTCTGATCTCCACACGTGTACCACATGAACAAATACACACTACAACAGAGAATCTACCACAGTGGGGATACAGTTTAAGAAGAGAATAGTGACTTAGGATCAGGCCAGAAAATATTCTAAGAGGAAAAGCTGATGAAAGAGAAAATGTAAAAGAAAATTCGAGAGACATTAAGCCCAGAAGGTAATGCTATGCTAATAATGAGAATTCTAGAGAGAAAAACAAAACATTTAAAGAGATAACTAAGAAAAATATTCTGGAATAAGTATAAACATGAAGTACTTTGGATCAAAAAGACAGTGTGTAAAAAAAGGAGATAAAGGGGGCTCAGAACATACACTGCTCTTGCAGAGGACTTGAGTCTGATCTTCAGCACGTACATCAGGTTGCTCACAACCATCTGTAACTCTGATTCTAGACATAATGCTTCTGGTCTCCTTGGACAGTGGGATTTATGCGCACATGGTGTTCTCTTATGCTGGTGAAGAGCACTGCTGCTCTTGCAGAGGACCTGAGTTCTGTCCCCAGCACCCACTTTACACGGTTCACCATTGCTGTAATTGCATCACTCTGGACTCTGACAACACTTGCTCACATGCACAGACACACAACACACAACCTAATTAAAAATAAAGGTCCACACTTTTGATCCCAATACTCAGGAGGGGAGCATATTAATGAGTTCCAGGCTAGCCTGGTCTACACAGAGAAGAGGGAGAGCAACCTGATGTACATGCTGGGGATCAAACTCAAGTCCTTTGCAAGGACAGTGTGTGTCCTGAATCCCTCCTTTTTGACATGCTACTTTTTTGATCCAAGGTACTTCATGTTTGTACTTATTCCAGGAAAGCCAGGGCTGTGTAGAGTCCTTGTCTTCAAAAACCCAAAACAACAAAAGATAAAAATAAAACCTATACTAGTTGGCAGAGTGCTTGCCTGCCTAGCATGTACAAAAGTCTTCTTTCTTTCTTTTCGAGGAGACAGGGTTTCTCTGTTTAGCTCTCTGGCTGTCCTGGAATTCACTCCATAGACCAGGCTGGTCTTGAACTCAGAAATCCACCTGCCTCTGCCTCCCAAGGGCTGGGATTAAAGGCGTGTGCCACTACTGCCTGTCACAAAGTCTTGAGTTAGATACCCAGCACTCACAAAACAGGGAAGATACCCAAAACTCACAAAATTGTGGAGGAATGTTCCCTCCCAAGATTCATTAGTTTGAATGCTTGGCTATGGGGACTGGCTCTATCAGGAGGTGTGGCCTTGGTGGAGAAAGTGTGTCACTGTGGGAAGTCTCCTATGATCAAGCTATACCCAGTGTGGCACAATCTCCTGCTGCTACCTTTGGATCAAGATGTAGAACTCTTTGCTCCTTCCCCAGCACCATGCCTGCCTGCATGTCAAGTTTCCCACCATGATCATAAAGTTTTTCCTTTAGAGTTGCCTTGGTCATGGTATCTCTTCACAATAAAACCCTAAGATAGTGGTGCATTTTTATTATCTCAGAACTGGGGAAGAGGGGTGTGGAGAGAGAGGTTTAGGAACTTTTGTGGAGGTCAGAGTTGTTTTCAGGAGTTGGTTTCTCTTCTTCCAACATTTGGTACCTGGAGTTTGAACAAGTTCCTCTTGTTTGGCAGCAAGTATGTAGCCAACTGTGCCATTTTATTGGTCATGCCAAGAGGACTATTCAATGAAATCAAGTTGACTCAAGTTTTTTTTGTTTGTTTTTTTGAGACAGGGTTTCTCTAACTAAAATTAGATCTCTAACTAAAGTTCTTCTGTAATGAGAAAATCTGAGATGCCTCAGGCTGGTGGAGTCAGTGAACTTCGAGGTATCAAGTGTATTGCAATATGGAGTGTAAATACAAAGACCCATGGGGCAGATTTGGAATACTAAAAAGACCCTTATGTGTAGGAATCTATGTTTTTACAGTCTCAAGTAGTCTAGATGTGGGAAAGTCTTGATCTTCTGGCTTCACCTTCCTAAGAAGAATTACAGATAAATGCCATACCTGGTTAGGATTATTTTGGGGAAATGGGGGAGGATGGTCTCTCTATGTATCACTGGCTGTCCTAAAACTATGTAGACCAGGCTGACCTCAAATTCAAGAGATTGTCCTGCCTCTGCCTCCACAGTGCTTCACCCTAAAGGTATGTGCTGCGCCTGCTTTTTGTTTTTGAACAGGATCTTACTCTATAGCTCTGGCTGACCTAGAACTCAAGAGTTCTGCCTGCCTTTTGCAATGAAGTAATGGGATTGGGATTAAAGAGTGCACACTAACCATACTTGTCTGCATCTTAATTTTTTTTTATTTATTTTTTTGGTTTTTGAGACAGGGTTTCTCTGTGTAGCTCTGGCTGTCATGTTAAACTCAGAAATCCGCCTGCCTCTGCCTCCCAAGTGCTGGGATTAAAGGCGTGCGCCACCACAGCCCAGCTGCATCTGAAATTTTTAAAAGGTACTATCCATGAGAAAAGAATGAGCCCTTTAATAAATGAGTTAGGGGTAAGTGGCTTTTTCTCTAGTTAAAAAAGTTAGTTCTTTACTTCCCATAAATGACAGAGCAAAAAGCTGTGGATCTAGCTTATTAAGAACACCAGTCTACCACGAGACTTGAGGTTCAATACTCAGTACTAAACAAAAACAAAAAAGAACTCTTCATAAATAAATTCAGAGAAGTTAAAGATAGGTTTATCTTCAACTCATCTGGTTTATTTTTCCATGTATATACATCTGTATTTTATACATGTGTATACCCAAGTATACATTTACTATCGCAAAGAGCAAACATGACAAACATAAATGAGAGCCAGAGAGGGTGTGATCACAAGATTTCTTGTTCAAAAACAAGAGATTCTATATAGCATATGAAGCTAATACATGCCTCCACACTCAACCAACTACCCACAACAGAAAAACAAAATCCCAGAAAACAAAAGGCAGGCTCCAAAGTAGAAGTTCCATTAGTACAAGTTCACAAGGAAAATACACACACAAGCACATTAGGCATAGGCAACAGGTTGAACAGTTCCACGGTAGGATGGAACAAATGACCGGTAGGGGCAAGACTAAGCTGAGAGGTCAATTTCCATAGGATTCAGCAGGGGCTGGGTTAATGCTAGCAGTGTATAGCCAGAAGCAAAAGCCTCCCAACAAGTGAGGACATAGTTCACAGAAGCCTGCAGTTTAGTGAGCACCTGGGCTACTGAAGGATCTTTGAATGAATGGAGACAGTCATGCGCAAAGGTCTGAGTCACCACAAGAAGCCTTTTGATGCTGAGGTAGGTACAAGGGGTAGGAGCATTACAATACCTCTAATAAAAGGTTAGTAGCTCTATAAGTTCATGCCTGTGAGGCAGGACAGCCATTGAGTTGGTTAGCTTAGGCTACACAGTGATGCTCAAGCAAACCTAGGTTGGAGACCATCTCAAGATTATAGGAAATTAATACCCTGAGGAAACTGGAAAAATTAAAAAAAAAAAAAAACAAAAAAACCAGGAGACACCAAGGAGGTATCCTGACCACAGACATTCTGGAAATGACAGGTGGCTAAGGTGAAGAGAGATGGGGTGCATGGGTGTTGTTTGTATGGCAGCAGGTAGTATGCACTGTTGCAGTAAGGGATAACAAGGCACCATGAGGTTTGTCCTGAGCTGTGCTTAAGAAGCCGTGAGAACTAGGTCCTAGGCTACTAGCTCACCTATTGGAAGCATTACTGAATGTAAGCGGGTATGAAGGAAGACCCAGTACGGCACAGCACAGGGTGAGGCATCAAGTGTACAGAGAGGTACTGTGAACCAGATACACGCAGCGGAGTCCAGCCAAATCATTTCCTTCCCATTCTACCCACATGTGACCAAGGCTTCCACCACTGAAGAGACTTCACGTCACCATGAGCTTCCCTCTACACAGAGAGCCACTCAGACACCAGTTAAGTCATTACCCACCAGGGGTTTTAATTCTTTTAGGTCAGTTCAGAAAGGGGCCATGCTTTGTCCCCATCCAAAGGAAAAGATCTGCAGGTCACCCTGGGAATGTCCAAGCCCAGAAAAGCCAAGGGGTAGTCCCTGAGCAAGTAGAGAAGTGGGTCCTCGGTCTCAGGCTGCCTCCTCCTCTTCTTCTTCACTCTCCTCCTCACTCTCACAATACTGTCTGTGATTGGTGTTGACAAAGAGGTCAGAATCATCTTCAGAACCTGACCCTTCTCCTGACAGCTGTGGCTCAGGAGGGAGTTCCGGCTGACTCTCTCTGTGGGGACAGGAGGACAGAATAGGTAACATCTTCTGGGGAAGCCATATCTATAATTTAGATTCCCAAAAACCAGGACCATCAACTAAGCAATCAGAATCCAACAGGTTTCTGAAAATTCAAGAGTCCTAAACCCTTACGTAGTGGCACATGCCTCGTATTTAGGAGGCTAAAGCAGAAGATGGTGAGTCTGAGGACAGCCTGGGCTACATGAGATCCTGACTCAAGAATAAAACAAAACAAAGCAAAAAAATAACCTGGGAGAGGCTTCTAGAGAAACAGCAAATAGGGAAACCCAGTCAAAGAAAACAGACTCAGAATTACTTCCCACCCAGCCCTTCATCGGTTTCAGAAAGGAAGCAACACTACTAGCATACTGACACGTAGTATGCTCACATCTCCTAACACAGCTGATGTACTAACAGTTCTTCACACTGTGGTGATTCCAACCATAAAATTATTCCATTGCTTCTTTATAACTGTCATTTTGTTACTGTTATGAATAATAATTACATAGCTGACATGCAACCCTCAAAGGGGTCTCGACCTACGGGTGAGGACTGTTGCACTAAGCGATCTTACTCTCTGTATAATCCTGTCTCTTGGATGAACTCGTTTTTGAGAAAAGGTTACCCGTACCCCAGGCTGGCTTTGAACCTGTTATGAGTAGACCATGCTGGACTCAAACTCTAGACCTAGAATTGCAGGCATATTCAACCACATCCAGTTAAGAACCTCCTTATGATACTAAAAAATAAGTAGCAAAGCCAGCATTTTAAATGTTTTAAAATGTGACCTTCCAGCCACACTCATAACTACCCATTCTATTATATGTGCTGAAGATTTCGACAGGAGAAAAGCCAGATCCCTTTTCTCCTTGGTACCAAGGTATGAACTTGTATTTTTTGTCTTCCCTAGGCTGGGGGCTTGCTCCTTACCTGTTCATATTGTTCTGTTTCTCAGCTACCTCAGAGAAGGCCTCAGGCCTGTGACAAGAGAAAAGCCGGGTTAGAGAGCAAGAACTAAGGGAAACCTCTCAGTGAAACAGCTGTTTCCAAATGTCCCTCTTGGGATGGCATAACCTTCTCCTTCATCCCCTCCTCCCATTCCCTAGCTAGGATAATACTATCCCCAGAAGCCAGAGGGCGACTGATTAAGACCATCCTACCAGTGACCCTCCTTCTGTAGAGAGCGGACGTGGTTCTTGCAGAGCACAAAAGAGATCTCAGCCTTCACTTTTTCTCCTTCTTCAATAGGGTCAACAATGAGGAAGTCCCCTGTAGATGATAAAGGATAAAGCCACTCCTGTTGGAAGAGGAAGTCAAGGCCATGGTTCTGTACTGTAGAGGGATGCTTCTAACCTCTCTTGATCCAGATGTTCTTGCGGTATTTGGAGGGCATGCTCACCAGGAAGCGCTGCCCTTGTGCTGTTTCTACCTCATGCAGATTGTTCCCAGGAGTCCTGAGGACCTGATCCAGGAAAGAGCAAGAACCAGCCACATATCATCAGTTAGATCAAGCATCCTCCGACCTGCATTGAGCCTTCCCTTTCCATACCCCAGGGGTCCAATGGGAGTACCAGGAGGTCAGAAACCCCAGTATCACTCACTTTCACGATCTGCTGTTGGTCAGAAGGTACCATGTGCTCCCCCAGCACCTCCTGCACCACGTGCTTCCTCTTGCTGGCCTGAGACATGCTGGTTTCTGTCCAGGGTTGTTAGGGTGCACAAACTGTCAGCTCTTCTTCCAAAATTATTTGGATGTCAGTCTTAGAAGCCAGGACTGCCTTCAAGAGCAGCAGCCTTATACGAAAAAGTGCCACTTCACCCTGTTAAAAACACACGCTTTAGGAACTGCGGGACTTCCTGCTCTGGCAGAGAACCAGGCATGGTTCCCAGCACTCAAATTAATCCCAGTCACAGGAGATTCAACGCCTTCTTCTGAAAACATACATGCAGGTAAAAACACCGACACACATAAAAAATGAATAAAATCATTAAAAAACAAACCACAAGTTTAGCCAGGTGCTGGTGTACATCTTTATTCCTAGCACTTGGGAGGGAGAGGTATTTGTTGAGTCCTAGGCCAACCCAGTCTACATAGGGAGACCCTAAACCACAAATCAAACAACCATGACCTTTAAAGGCCAAAGAGATGTCTTATGAGCCAGCACCCACATCAGATGGTTCACAATCATCTTTAACTCCAATTCTAGGGGATCCAATGTCCTCTCCTGACTTCCAAGAGCACTTGCAACACCACCCATAGGGTAAATCTTAAAAAAAAAAAGGCTCGCTTTGACAGCACATATACTAAAAAAATTGGAGCGATACAGAGAAGATTAGCATGGCCCCTGCGCAAGGATGACACGCAAATGAAGCGTTCCATAAAAATAAAAAAAAGTCTACTTATTATTATATACAAGTACACTCACTGCAGCTGTCTTCAGACACACCAGAAGAGGGCGTCAGATCTCATTACAGATGACTGTAAGGCACTATGTGGTTTCTGGGATTTGAACTCATGACCGTTCTTAACCGCTGAGACCAAACCAAACCAAACCCGTTTTACAGTATCAGTTGAGATGTAAGGGTGGTTCAAACCTTCAATCTCAACACTCTAATCCCAACCCATGGAGGCTGAAGCAGGTGAATGTCTGTGGAGCCGGGGGCGGGCCTGGTCCACGTAGCGAGATGCCCTCTCGATAACACCAACAAAAAGTAAGTAAATAAGGTGAGATCATGGAAAAACACCCAACACAGGGCAAGTCCTATGAGTTCCACTACCAAGTACGGTTCTGAGGACGAGCGCACACACGCTCCCAGGCCGATCATCCCGACGAGCCCTCTGGGAGGAGAAGTTTAAGATAAGCTGCGTTCCTCCACTGGCCGGGACACGCCCGAGTCTAGGATCCTGACGCATCGCAGGGCGGGACGGACTCGGCGACCACCGCGACGCTTCAAGCAGGAAGAGCCGCCCACCGTACTCACCGGCTCGGCGCTACACCAGCAAGCTCTGCTTTCCAGGTTGACGGTGCAAGCCGCTCGTCCACGACTCACCTCAAGAGTGAGTGAGCAGAACGCAAAGAAACGTGACTTGCGGGTGTTCGCGTCGGCAGCGCCGGCTCGGACGCTCGGCCTCCAACCTCCGGTGTTTCCTACCTTCCGTCTGCGGGTTTGAGGCGAGAGACCGGACTCTGAGGAAACCGCGCCGTGAATTGCACTTCCGGGGCCCTCAGAGGCCCTCCGGATGCCCCGCCCCCTCTTCGTTGTCCGATCCTTTAACTCTTCCCTCCATCAAGTGGGACAAACCTAAGTTCCGGGTGCTGGGCAGGAAAAAAATATTCTCCTCGGAGCCTCGATCCCACAGACGGGAAGGGCCGCTGGAGAAACAAAACCCATCGGCAGCCGCGTGGCTTCCTGAGAGGGACCGGAAAAAAAAGCGACGACCGTGGGCGCAGCGGCTAGCCGCGGCGCTGCGACTCTATGGCTCCGGGTGGCTAGACGTGCCCAGTTTGGGGATGATTTTTTGAAGGTCGCGCATAAGGCGACCCGGAAGCGGAAGTCGAAGAACGTTCTCGTAGCTTGAGGTATCGGCGGGAGCGACCGAGTGGCGCGAGGAACCGTTACCAGAGCCGGAGCTGCCGGTGAGCGTGAGAAGCGAACCGGGGCTCCGGTTGGAGTGCGGTGGCGGCGGCGCGCAGGGGCGGGAGGGAGAGGAGTCCATCGTAGTTGCAGTGGAACGGCGGGGCTCGGCGGGAGGGGCGGTGCGCGGCATGCAGGGGCGGCGGCGCGTGGAGGGGGCGGGGCGGCGCGTGGAGGGGGCGGGGTGGGGCGGGGCCTGCGCGCCCAGAGAGGCGTGGGCTTCGGCGGCCGCCCACGCGCGTGTGCTGCGCTTGTAGGCCTGCGGAGGGCGGCCGGGGTAGCGATCCTCTTGCTATTCCTACCACGTGGTGATTCCCGACGGGGTCAGCGTCTGTCTAGCCAAGGTCACCGGCAGTGAGAGCTTCAGGGTGGACCTTGGCTACGGAGTC
This sequence comes from Montemys delectorum, assembly GCA_019843815.1. NCBI lineage: Eukaryota > Metazoa > Chordata > Mammalia > Rodentia > Muridae > Montemys > Montemys delectorum. The sequence continues at coordinate 27,625 of JADRCD010222538.1, read as the reverse complement.
TGGGGATCTGTCTGTTGTCTTACGTGCGCTACCTGTTAGTACAAGCTGATACATCCAATAGATCCAAACCCAGGACCCACAGAAAGTGGAAATGTCTGAATAGCAGGCGGGAAACCTTCCCTCGCCCTCGGTTTTCTCGTGTGTATAAGGAGGGGACTAAAGGAAGCAGCCACAGGAGCTGTTGTAGGATATTGCCCTTGGGAGTTGTGGTCTTAAGCCCTAACCTGCTTTTTTTTTTTTTTTTTTTTGGGATTCCCAGGTTAAGCCTGATCAAGATGACAACCTCCCAAAAACACCGAGACTTCGTGGCAGAGCCCATGGGGGAAAAGCCAGTGGGGAGCCTGGCCGGGATCGGTGACGTCCTGAGCAAGAAGCTGGAGGAGAGGGGCTTTGACAAGGTGTGGGGTGGCTGCAAATGCCAGGGAGGGGTAGGAGTGAAGGTTGGCAACAGTTGTTACCAAGCAGATTGGAAGTGAAGGAAAGTGCGGGTATGGGGAGGGCGAGGACATATTTTGAAGTGTTTTGGGGATACCTGGGGAGACAAGGGGCTTCTCAGTGCTAGGATTAAAGGTGTATCCCATTGTGCCCTGCTCTTTTGTGTGCTTTAAATGTCACAAAATTGAAACTAGGCATAGTAGGTTGTGCTTATGACCCCAATACTTGGGAAGTTGAGCTAAGAGGATTCCCATGGAGTAATGCCAGCCCTGGCAACAGAGGAATAAACCTTGACTTAAAACAACCAAAATAGGGCTGGTGAGATGGCTCAGCGGGTAAGAGCACTGACTGCTCTTCCAAAGGTCCTGAGTTCAAATCCCAGCAACCACATGGTGGCTCACAACCATCTGTAATGAGATCTGCCTCCCTTTTTCTGCAGTGTCTGAAGACAGCTACAGTGGACTTATATATAATAATAAATAAGTCTTTAAAAAAAAAAACAACCAAAAAATAAAAATGGCCTTGCCCTCTGAAGTATTTACCAACTAATCCTCCCTAGCTTCAAAGATCTGGCACCTTCAGAGTGGTATCAGCATAGATAGTCTTGTTGCTTTTAGCCCATAAGACACTTAGCTATACACCCTTTTCTGTTTTGCAGGCTTATGTGGTTCTTGGCCAGTTCCTGGTGCTAAAGAAAGATGAAGACCTCTTTCGAGAATGGCTGAAAGACACATGTGGTGCTAATGCCAAGCAGTCCCGGGACTGCTTTGGGTGCCTTCGAGAATGGTGTGATGCCTTCTTGTAATGTTCTCTGGGGACCCCTCAGCCCCCCAGCCACAGTATAGAATCTCCAGAGTGTGCCGCGGGGCAGGGCTCCTCCCTGTCCCCATGAAGGAGAAGATTGCTCTTGTCACCCTCACCTCCTGTGTCCTCCAGGGGCTTCTGGGAGTTCTCTCCCTCAGCATTTCAGCCTTTCTGGAATTCTTGTCCTTGCATGCCTTTCCCTTCCACCTTCCCCTGCAGTTCTGTGGCAACAGTTACCAGCTTTCCTGAATGGATTCCTGGCCCCCGTCTCCCTCACTATCTGTTGGATGCCCTTTGGCTCCTTTCCTTTTTTTTTTGGCAAAAACAGTCACTGTCCTTATAAAAGATTTTTAAATTAATAAAATCAGTGGCCTTCATACTTGGTGTTCTGTGTCAGAGAGCAGATAGGCTAGGGAGTTGTGTCTTCCCAGGGCTGAACACATCTACTTCATTCGTTATCAGTGCAGACCGAAACTGGTGCCTTCCATTTCCCCTCCCAAGAGGGAGCCACCCTAGCCATGTGGGCCTTGGGCAGGTGCCCTGGGTGTCCCAATTCCTAAATAATGTGGGAGAGAGTGTGGGTTGACTTTTTTTTTCTCCTGGGAGCCAGGTAGGCTGTAGGCTTCCAGATGTCAACAATCAGTCTAGGCAGCACCTGGTGGAAAAGTCAGTGGGAGTCAAAGGTACCAGGAAGTGGGTGGATAGGATGTGGGTAAGAGTTCACCTGCCAGTCATTATATCATGTGCTTGTTTAGCTTCTGGGAAGAATGGGTGGGACTTTTGCTATGGGACCTAGCTACCATAGAAATGGAAGGAAATGGTTAAACTTGAAAACCAAGTTCCAGTTCTGTTTTCAAGCTCATATTGTGAACCAACCCTAAAACTAGTGTCTTTGTAAGCGGTTCTGAAGTTTTTTATTTTGGAGTAGGGAAGAGATTTGGGGTTCAGAAAAGCTAATTTGCCCTTAAACTTAAAAGAAAATAGCCACTGGAGCTCCGAGTGTTTGGGGACCTGTGCTCCTGTGTCATGTAACCCGTGCTGTGCTCCTGTGTCATGTC
>JADRCD010222538.1:0-25318 GCA_019843815.1 Montemys delectorum | reverse complement strand
AACCCGTGCTGTGCTCCTGTGTCATGTCATGTAACCCGTGCTGTGCTTTTTGAGCTTCATGTGGGTGAGAGCTGTGCTGTGTAACAGTAGTTCCTGCCTGTAGGAATGGTGCTCATTCCTACAGGAAGTGTCATTGAGCGGTGACTTGATTACACAAACGAAATGCTTTTCTGCATGTTACTCTCCAGGAAGGTAAGGATGACAGTACAAGACTGGTCATAGGAGGAGACAGTTCTTATGGTCACGTGATAAAGGGAAGGTTAATAAGATGGTCTCTGAGCCGGGCGGTGGTGGCACATGCCTTTAATCCCAGCACTTTCGAAGCAGAGGCAGGAGGATCTCTGAGTTTGAGACCAGCCTGGTCTACAGAGTGAGTTCTAGGGCAGTTAAGGCTACACAGAGAAACCCTGCCTCAAGAATAGAACAGGAAAAAAAAAAAGGTCTCAATTAAAACTAGAAACTTAATTTTAAACCCTGAGTAATAAGGTGAACACAGCGTGGGTGAAGATATTCTTATCAATAAAATCCCCACCCAGAATTCATATCAGAGCTGCAGTCAAGGAAGTGTCTGGGACATGGCTCAGTTGGGACAGGGCTTGTGGTACATGCCTGGATAATTAGGGAGATATGAGCATGCAGATCTGAAGTTCAAGGTCATCCTTAGCTACAAAGCAAGTTCCAGGCCAGTCTAGAGTGCATGAGATTCTATCTCCTAAAGCAAGTGGTCTGCGGAGATGGCTCAGGGATTCAACTCTTGCTGTGAAAGCAAGAGGACCCAAGTTCAAATCCATAGCACCCATCTAAAACCAGGCATGGTTACATGGGCCTTTAGTACCATCACTCTATTGTTGCGGGGCAGAGAGAATCCAAGGAGTTCACTTCATCCGGCCAGCCTGGCTGAAACAGGTTCAGGAAAGTGTTAGAGGAGGATGCAAGGCATCTTCCTCTAGCCTCCACATGATGAGGCAAAGAATCACCGCTCACCACACAAATGCACACTTAGGAGGACACAGGCTGGCAAAGTAGTTGTGTGGTAGGGTGCCTAGCATCCATGAGCCCATGGGTTCAATCCCTAGTACTAAAAAAGCAAAGGGGACAACATAATAGGGACTTGGTAGAGGAGCCGAAAGGCAGCCCCAAGGGGGGTTAAAACAGCATGTGGGAAGGGTTCGATTTGAGTAGAAACCAGAGAAAACAAGTGCTGGCCTGGCGGTGGTGGCGCACGCCTTTAATCCCAGCACCTGGGAGGCAGAGGCAGGTGGATTTCTGAGTTCGAGGCCAGCCTGGTCTACAGAGTGAGTTCCAGGACAGCCAGGACTACACAGAGAAAAACAAAAAAACAAAAAAAAAAAAAAAAAGGAGGAAAACAAGTGCCCCTAATGCCCAAGTGCCCCTAATGCCTACTTGACTGGCAAAAAGCTCAAGTGTTGAGCAAATGGAGCAACAGGAACTGATCCCCAGTCGGTGGGAGTAAATTGCTATGAGCACTCTGGGAAAACAGCTGAGTATTATTTTGCAAAAGTGACACACCCCATGAGCCATCAATTCCATTCTTGGGACTGCCTGTAAGAAACTGAATTCCTGCACCAGGACTTTAAGAAAGCTCACAGCTGCCTAGTGTGAGAATCTGCTGTACAGGCTGGTGGTTCCTAGTGTGAGCCACAGCAGAGAAAGTGAGCCAGAGCAGTAGTTCAGAGTAATCTCAGCATGGGACCATGAACACAAAATCATGTGGTGGCACATGTCTTTGATCCCAGTACAGGCAGAGGCAGGTAAATCTCTGAGTTCAAGGCTAACTTGGTCTACAGAATGAGTTCCAGGACAGCCAGAGCTACCAGAGAAGCTATGTCTCAAACCAAACCAAACCAAACCAAACTGCTTTTTGGTTTGTTTTTTTGAGGCAGGGTTTCTCTGTGTAGCCTGGCTGTCCTGGAACTCACTCTGTAGACCAGGCTGGCCTTGAATTCAGAAATCCGCCTGCCTCAGCCTCCCAAGTGCTGGGATTAAAGGCATGCGCCACCACTGCCTGGCTAACAAACTGCTTTTTACTCTCAGGATTTTTATCCTTGTGTCTTACTGTGTGGGCCTGGCTAACCTGGGATTCACTGTGAAGCCCAGATGGCCTCAAACTCATGGCATTTCTGCCGTAAGCTCCTGAGTGCCAGGATTGCAGTCCCACACCATGATCTGCTTCCATCCATATTCAGAAGTAAATTTTTACTTAGGGATCCCTATAAAGATAGTAAAGTTAGAAAGAAAACCAAGGAACTGCTTACTGCAAAGAATTAATGACAGGTTTGGGGTTGGGGCACTGCTCTAGTGCTTGCTTGGTATGCACAGTGGACACCAAAGCAGACACTAAAGGGTTAAAAAAGAAAAAAGTCAATAGTAAAGATGAATAGCTATATCATATCTTTGAAGAAGGGAGTTTAATGATGATGGAATGGCTTGTAAGTGCAGGTGACATTTTCATTTTCTGGTCCCAGAAGTGGGAAAATTGGTGACACTAAGTATTGAATTGAGCAGGGTTTCAGAAGTAGCTAAATAATGGAGTGGAACCTAGCATGTGTTAAGTCCTGTGAGCCAGGTCTATCCTCTCAGAGAACATGAACATGAGTGTTATATCCCCTGTTCTGTATACTGGTGATATTGCAGAACTATAAGATAAAAGCAAAACCAAAATCAACATACCAAGGAGTGCTATGTGTGGCAGTGCGTGCCTATAATCCCAGCCTTTGGGAGGCAGAAGCAGGAGGACAGAGACCAGCCTAGGCTCTGGAGTAAGACAGTTCCCCAAAACAGCAAAACAAGACAGACAGACCATGAAAACAAAGTGAGATTTGAACCTCTAACAATCAGACGACGTGTCAGAAACTCTCTGATGTGAGTATGAGAAGAGCTCACTCCAGGCTGAGTCTAGATAGCAGATGTAGCCCTCCTGGAGTTGGGGCCAGGTACCCTCAGCAGTGGCCACAACTCTTGCACTGGGTACACACCTCCAAGGTGCAAAGCAAGGCACAGTTAGGCCATTAGTAGTGGCCCTGCAGAGATACCAGGTGCAGGGACTACCAAAAGAGGAATAAAAACTCATCTTTGAGTCAGGCCTGGTGATGCACACCTTTAATGTCAGCACTCAGGAGGCAGAGGCAGGTGGAGCTGGGAGAGTTTAGTACCAGCCTGCTTTACATAATTCTAGGATAGCCAGGATTACATAGACAAACCCTGTCTCCAAAGAAAAAAATAAGTTTATTCATAAATATTTTTTAAAAGAAATATGAATGTAAAATGTATGACCAAAAAATGCCCAAATTTTAAAGAAAAACTCCAGCCTTGAATGAAATTACTCATTTCTCCTTGCTAAGAAAGTTGGGAGCCAGAAGGCATAGTGGGTGCCCCTCGCCACACGTCTACCCCTTCTTCAGGAAGGTGAGCATGGGTGCCTCAGCTTCCCTCAAGGGGCAAGCCCCTGTTCCCTCTGTAGCTCCCTACAAGAATCCTCCTTACTGAGTCCCTAGGTCAGAACACTATTCTTAACTGGCAACAGGAAAGGCTTAAGGGAGATCAGTGGACAGCCAGCCTGGGCTCCCAAGCACTCCTGACTAACCTGCCTTGTTGCCAGCTATTGGCTGGCATCAAGTACTGACCCTGGATACAAGAGCATAACAATCCAAGACCAGAGTCTCTGGAACCCATATGGACCTCACCACCAGCCCCCAGCTATAGGGGTGTAATACAGAGAATATCCACATCCCACGTAGAGCCTTGAGCCCCCTGGCTTTTCCATCTTGACTAGTACAGTCAGGAAGAAGCCTGGCTGATCCTATCCTGACTCAGCCTAAGGCCAGTGTGCGGTATAGGAAGGGGAGGCTGGACCTTCCGCTTGGGTTGGAAGTTTCCTGAAAGGACTTGGGATCACACAGGGCCTTCTCATTCTCTATACTGGACCATGATTGTCCTTGGTCACAGAGAGATGTGTCAGGCTGGGGGTTGGCTGCTGGGAGGAGGAGGCTGGCGCCAAGCTCACTCTCCTTGTCCACTGTGCTTCCCCTCCCCCCAAGCTGCGCTGCAACTTTGAGCTCCTCGAAGTCCCCTGGAAGAACACTGCTCAGCTTCTAAAGCATGACTGCGTGCAGGTGTGACCGTCCCTAGGGTGACAGAGTCAGGACCCCATGGGGACAGTCATGGTGGAGGCACCTCAGGGCCACGAGCCATGTCTGTTGCAATAAATCTCCAGCTCTGCTTCTTGCGCTGGTTTCTCCTGTGTGCTTCACCCACCCTTACCCTCACTCTGCTCCCAGTGACTCTCAGAACCCCACAGCTGACAGAGTACAGTGCCACCCCTGGCAATCTCTGCTGTCCTGGCCCAAGGAATACTGAGCACACAGGGTTCAGCTCTACAATATGGATTCAAATATTGTAGAATCCCACACAGAACTAAAGAAACACAGTCAGAGGATGACGCCTTAAGACTAGCTAGGGCATGGGGTATCGGGGAGCACTCTGAAGGGGAACAGCACCCTGATGATCTCAGCGCACAGAAGCACACCTAGTCAGGGCATGGGTACAACACTGAAGGCCCAGCCTACAGTCCTATGGCTGCTAGTGGCTAGAGGTGGCCGGCTGTCCTTCCGAATTACTGGAGCCCATGAGGCTAAGACAGTCCCTCTTCCATCCTCCCTAAAGGCACAATGCCTTGCCCTGGGAAGGCATTGAAAAGAGCTGGACACACAGCCCCAGAGGAGAACTCAAATGTACTGCACCCAGAGGGGTGAGTCCCCAGGAGAGATTATAACTCACAGGTACAGATACGATATTTTAAAAATGACCTTATCTGTTTATCTGAGTGTGAGGGTGGGCATGTAGAGATGAAAAGACAAGATGTGGCAATCAGTTCTCTTCTTCCACCATGTGGGGCCTGGGGATAAAACTCACTTTTGGCTGATTCACCAGCCCCAACTGCAATGTTCTGTGTACACCTTACTTGGCAGTTGAAATCCCTTTTCATTCCTCTCCTGAGAGGAATGACCTCATTGTCAAGTACTCATCAGTACAAGTATCAGAGAGACAGACTGACAGACACACAAGGGATACTGAGACACAGAGACAGAAAGAGACAGAGAAAGACAAAGAGATGCAAGATGTGCTCAGATGCTCCAAGACACCGAGGGCACGCCATGAAAAACATCAACACCCACAGCAAAGTCAACACAGAAGGAGCACACCCCAGAGAGACAGCCCAGGGATGGGCACATAGCTCCCAAACATATGAGCCCCTTGTGCCCTGCTAAAGGTGTGTTCTGATGCACAGACACGTCACCACCCCTGGGGACAAGATGCAGTGAGTGAGTATTTTGAGAGCACTAAGTATCAGCAGTGTCAGGCCCAAGCTGGCCGTACAGGGGTGGTATGGAAGCACCCTAGTTCAGGGTCCCTGTGACCACCTCGTCAGCAGAGTAATGGTCCACTAGAGGCAAGCAGTTTGGTTCCACACACCCAAGAGGTGGTTCAACTTTTAAGAGTCTGACCCCAGGCGTGTATCATACCCCAGCATCCTCTCGTCACCGCTCACGGTCCCTTCCTTCTAAGTGAGTCCTTATACCTCATTTTGTTTGCTTCCATCTCCCAAGTGGCCCCTGCCTGTCACTAGGATCCAGTTACTTGTGGGGGTGGGGTGGGGCTGGATTTTGGCTGTTTGGGGCCCAGGCTAAGGTCCTAGGGGCTGTGAGATAAATACCCTCGAAGCCAAATACAGTAGATAAATATCAGATAGTATTGAGCAAATGAAGAAAAATAGTGTGGTTACTTTCGGGTAAAGTTAAGAAGTCAAATCCTGCTTAGTGATCCAAACGTGTGTGATGAACCTCAATGAATAGGTGAGAAAACGTTTATTGCCAAAGCCAATAGCAGAGCCAGGTGTGGCCATGCATGCCTTCAAGCCCAGTATTCAAGAAGCATCTGCAGGGGGATAGACAGAGAGTTCTGGGTTAGTGTGGAATTCCAGGCTATGTACAGAGACCCTGTTTCAAACAAAGCAAAACACAAAAGTCAATAGTAAAGAAAAATTCTTGAGGCCTGGGGAGATGGGCAGTTAAGAGCATTGGCTGCTCTTCCAGGGACATGGGTTCAATTCCCAGCACCCATCACTCACAGCTGCACGTAATTCCAGTTGCAGGGAATTCGACACAGTGCATGTGAAATGAAAGTAAATAAAAAGAAAGAAATTCCATATTGGTTATCTTTGGAGGTAGAAAGGAAGGTAAGAATAGGTCAAATGGATTGACATTTCCATTTCTTTGTGTGTGTGTGTGTGTGTGTGTGTGTGTGTGTGTGAGAGAGAGAGAGAGAGAGAGAGAGAGAGAGAGAGAGAGAGAGAGAAAGAGAGAGAGAGAATGGTGTGTTTAAATATTAGTGTATGTTAACATTTGTGGAAAGGCCAGAGATTGGTGTCATGTGTCATGTGTCTTCCTCTCTTCCTTAGTTCTGAGACAGGGCCTTTTACTGAAACTGAAGCTCACTGATTCCACTAGACTGATCTGCAAGCCCCAGAGACCCTCTTGCCTCCCTCCAGCATAGAGATTATACATGTGTCATGACAGCTGGATTTTTACATGAATGCTAGAAATTTAAAGTCAAGTTCACAAGCTTGAGCAACTGAGACATCTTACAGCCACCTCTGTTTGTCTTATGAAGCTGAGTCTCATATGCCCAGGCCACTGTTACTAGGCTTGATTCTCTTGCCATGGCCTTCTAAATATTGGAGTTACAAACATAAACAACCACATTCAGCTTTGGTATTTCTGTTTCTTTCTTTCTTTTTATTTGTTTACTTGTTTGTTCTTTGAGCAGGGTCTCACTATTTAGCCCTAGCTGGACTGGAACTTGCTATGTAGACCAGGCTGACCTCAAACTCACAGAGATCTGCCTCCTTCTGCCTCCTGAGTGCTGGGATTAAAGATGTGAGGCACCATGTCCAGCCACTCATAATAGACGTGTAAAAGGGAAGCTATGAGGAAACAGGATGGGACAAATGTGGGGCCACTGTGTATTGCCATGCCAGGGATGAGGATTCGGTGAAGCAGGGCAGTGCCTCTCACCCTGGAAGCAGCTGCAAGTGGGACCCAGCTGTGGCTGCAGCTGCTTCCCAGGAGACTTCTCCCGGTCTGCAGGCCAAACCGGTGGTGGGTGAGGCCATCTCTGGCCTTGCAGCTTGTGACATGTGGCTGGCATTTCCTTCACAGGTCAGGCATCAGATGAGGCCTGAGACAGCTTGAGGAGTTACCCAGATCTTTTAGAACATCAGCTCAGGTAAACACTGTACCTTTGGCTTCCATGCAGGGAGAAAAATTCAGAAGGAACCAATATGAAGTAGATTTTGGGTTTATTGAAGACAGAAAGGCACTTGGGGAAGAGTAGCACAGGCACCAGCTTCAGCTTCACAGTTTACTAAATGCTTTGTATTATTATTTTTTGGTGTTTTCAAGACAGGGTTTCTGTGTGTAGCCCTGGTCATCCTGGAACTGCCCTGTAGACCAGGCTGGCTGCAAACTCACAGAGATCCACCTGCCTCTGCCTCCCAAGTGCTGGGATTAAAGGCATGAGCCTCCATAAAATAAATAAATAAAATACTAAAAAAGAATGATGGTGCCGTGGAGTTTGTTTGTTTGTTTGTTTTGGATGTTAAGTCATGAATCCATAGGGAATGGATCCAGCACCTTGGGCCCCTTCTGTTGGTCCACACTACACTTCTCTGGCTTCCTTTCTTTTTTTCTGCCTGTTTTCCTTCACCAGCTTCAGGAAGCTAGCTGTCTTGGCAATCCCTGCATTCATTCTCTTGTTGAGAGTCTTACTCTTGCCTTCTTGTTTAGGATGAGACAGACTGCTGAGTGACGCAGGCTCCTCCTTATGGAGCACTTCTTGAACAGGGTCACTACCTTAATGTCTACAATATCAGCCTTCTTGTGGATTCTCGTGTATGTGGCCAAGGAAATAATTCCATGTTTCCTAAGAGGCCTAGAGGAATGCACTAGGTGTCCCTCCCATTGCCACTGTATTTGTCATTTTGGTGAGTTACCAGAAGACAGTTGCCACAGCCGAAAGGCAAGTATGGACTGCTTTTCAAATCTAGAAACAAAATGAGCAGTGGTGGTACACACCTTTTTGTGTGTGTGTGGGGGGGGAGTTTCGAGACAGGGTTTCTCTGTGTAGCTCTGGCTGCCCTCGAACTCACTCTGTAGACCAGGCTGGACTCAAACTCAAAAATCCGCCTGCCTCTGCCTCCCAAGTGCTGGGATTAAAGGCGTGCGCCACCACTGCCGGCAACTTTTTTTTTTCACATACATTTTTGTTGTTATGTTTTGTGTTTTGTTTTGAGACAAGGTCTCCCTAGGTAGCTCTGGCTGTCCTAGAACTCACTCTGTAGACCAGGCTGGCCTCATTCACCTGCCTCTGCCTCTCAAGTGCTGAGATCAAAGCACCTCCACATCTAGCTATTTTTACCTTATGTGTATGAGTGCTTGCCTGCATGGATGTCTGTCTGTGTACCACACGTGTGCAGAGACAGAACAGGCCACCAGAAAGTGTGATATGCTTTAGATCTGGAGTTACAGTCAGTCATGAGTTGTCATGTGGGCGTTGAGAGCCAAATCCTGGTCCTCAAAAGCAAAGCAAACTCCCTTAATCTCTGAGCTGTTTCTCTAGCAGGGGTGGCATCTTCTTAAAAGAGAGTTGATTTTTCTGGGGTTAAGGGATTCCTGCTGAGAGTCCTAGAAAATTGTAAGTTTACAGCTGGAAAGGGAGACAGGCCCTAACTAGATGCTAAATGTGTTAGAATCCTTGATTCTCAGCTGGTGAAATATTTCAATCAGATTCTAGCATGAGGGAGTCCTTTTCCTTTATATGTCTGGAATTTTCCCTATCTTTCTATCCTGCTTCACAGGCATGCTCAGCCTCACCCGCATACATGACACTCTCACACAGGCACCACAGCCTGCCCGTACTTCAGCCCTAATTCTGCCAAACTGTAGCCAAAGCCAAGCAAAGAGGCAGAGACCTACTCGGAACTCTTCTCTGACTCCAGTTACCTGTCTTTGTTCACCTGGCTCTGGCCCTGGCCCTTGGTGTGACCATGTATGACAGACAGGCTCTCTACATTGTTTACTTACCATTTGTCTCCCTGGCTTTCCCACAGTCTTTGTTTCTGAAGGGTCTGAAACCTGTTTCATCCCTCCCTTGAGCCGTGGGACAAGTTGGCAGGCCATGAACCCTTTATCGAGGCCCCATATTGCAACCCACATAAGTTCCTGGATCAGTCCTGGGGCAGGGCAGCAGGGGACAAAGGGCCTTCAGAGTGTTTAGTATAAGCAGATCCATCTCGGTTAGCCTACCAAGGAGACCGAGGCTGGTGTGCTGATGGGGAGAGGAAGGCTGGTGAGGGAAGATAGGAGTGGCTTTTTCTAGTATCTATGTACAATGTTTAGCAGGCTGGGTCTACCTGCCCACTGGACTAAGAACATGGGTGATCTTGTCCCTCATCCTTGTTCCCAGCCAGCATTTGACCCCTCAGCCTCTCTCGTCTTTAGTGCTCACATATGGTCTAGAGCTTATGATGAACCAGCTCACTAATCCAAGGGCCATTGGGGCTCTCTCCTTCGGTCCCTGGGAAGGAAGAAACAGGGGCTACTTGGATGAACATAGCCCAGGGCACTTCCTTACCCTGTGGTATTGAAGGCATGCCATGGAAGCTGACAGCCGTCCTTCATGATCTAGATGTCCCCTTTGTACAATGATCAGGGCTCTCTGAGTGTCGCTGCTAGGTCTGGATGAAGTGCCAGATAGACCTTGTGTTCCATAAAATTGTCTTTACTCCCAGAGATCAGAAGGAATTTGTTCCACTGCCCTGAGTCTCATCTCCGTTCCACAGGCACAAGTGGGAAACCTCAGCCCGCTGCATAGGGGAAGGCTGTGGCATTTAGGGGAACTCCTCCATGGAGTCACCAGTGGATTACAGGTGTCCTTTAGTCACTGTTGGGCCACAGGTGTCCTTGTTATAAAATTTCCTTTCCAGGATGTGGTATGACAGCCAGAAGGAGCAGAGCCTGAAAGGTGGAATGTCCTCCACCTACTTAAAGACTCGGGCAAGATAATTCAAGACCTACCAGGCTAGGAGCCAGAGAAGTCTGCCGTGGACAGCCTAGCTTGGGGTCTCTGGGTCACAGTACAACTGGAGACTGTCCTGTGTCCAGTGGGGATGGGCAATTTTTAACTTATTCTTGGCCCAAGACCTTTGCAGGATGGGGCAGCGCACCTGTAAATGGCATTTCTCCATGAAGTGGACCTTATATCCCCATGGAACAGCCTGGGGCTAATACCCTGGGACATTGGTGGCATGTCAGAGCTACCCCAGGTCCCACTACTGACCCTTTCTTTCCCTTTGGTCTCATTTCTTAGTAGGAAGAGATAATGGCCACTGCAGAGCCACCTTGAGAGTGTAATATGTCAGGCCCTGGGGCAAAGCCAGATGTATGGCAAGACCCTGGAATTTTTTCTTTCTTTCTTTTTTAACTATTTATTTATTTTATGTTTATGAGTACACTGTAGCTGTACAGATGGTTGTGAGCCATCATATGGTTGCTGGGAATTTGAACTCAGGACCTCTGCTTGCTCCTGCCCCTGTTGCTCCTGCCCCACTTGCTCTAGCCCAAAGATTTATTTATTATTATATGTAAGTACATTGTAGCTGTCTTTAGACACACCAGAATAAGGTGTCAGATCTCATTACAGATGGTTGTGAGGAACCATGTGGTTGCTGGGATTTGAACTCAGGACCTTCAGAAGAGCAGTCAGTGTTCTTAACTGCTCCAGCCCAACCCTGGAATTTTCAATTACTGTTCTAGGCCCTTCTTTCTCTCCAAGACTCCAGTTTAGCCAAATGGCCTCAGAGTAACTCTCTGAATGATGCATTTGTAAAAGAGTCCACCTACCTCAAGGCTTGTGAGAAGGGGGTCAGTGTGCTGAAAAGCCCTTGGAAATTGCTAGATTGTGTGTCAGAGGCTCATTGGCTTCACTGGCTTCACTGACACTAGAGGGCAGGGATCAGTAACCTAGGAACTCATCTACTCTCTGGGTCAGTAATTTGTGTGTGTAGAGGCCAGAACTTAGTAAGTGCCTTCTTCAATTGCTTTCCACCTTATTTTCTGAGACAGGGTCTCTCACTGAATCAGAAGCTCATCAATTCAGCTGGCCTGGCTGGCCAGACTCATGGAATCAATCTGTTTTCTCTGCAGGTGCCAGGGATCTGAACTCAGATCCACATGGTTATGTGGCAGACACTTTGCCAACCAAGCCATCTCACCAGCCCCTCCAACTGGGTACTTTTTGAGGGAGCTATAGGAGGTGCATGCGGCTGTGACTGAATCCCATGACAGGTGAACAGACCTGGGTGAGCTCGGAGCTGGGGAGGCTTCCTGACCCCTTGGTGCTGCTTCACCCCTGAGTCATTTGTGAGCTGTCTTGTTTCTTGCTCTACCCCCTTCCCAGGGACCCTGCCTGGTTTAGATCAAGACTGACATAGTTATCTTCTAAATTAGTGTCTATGGGCCTACAACAAACTTGTGGTCCTGAGGTGGTAGTTCTTTCTCTTTGGGGTGTGTGTGTGAGGGGACAACAAGGTCTCATAAGTCTCACTATGTAGCCTTGGCCTGGAACTCACTATGTAGACCAGGCTAGTCTTGAACTCATAGAGATCTGCCTGTCTCTGCTGCCGAGTGCTGGGATCCCAGGTAGGACCCCCTAGCCCTGGTAGTTTGTTTTTCATAGCTGGGTTGTTAGGTGGAGCAAGCTCATAGCTGGATGGGGAGCTGATCACAGTCCTCATGACCCTGGCATTCTCAAAGGCCTAGAGTCGGAGGAAGACGTGTCCTCGGTGCCTACCTGTAATACTACTTGGCAACTACTTGTCAAGTTCTAATTGTCTGCTAGGCGCTGAAAACAGCCTCTTCTTTCAAGTCCCATTTAAGACCCTCAGAGAGGGTCAGTAAGATGGCCCTCAGTGGGTAAGGGCCTACCAAGGCTAAAGACCTGCGTTCAAACTTCAGAACTCCCATGGCAGAAAGAGAACCAGTTCTGGAAAACTGACCTCTGACCTTCTGCATGTGTGTGCTATGGCGTGTACGCACTCCTCTCCCATTATTATTATTATTATTATTGCTCTTCTGAAGATCCTGAGTTCAAATTCCAGTGAACCACATGGTGGCTCACAACCACCTGTAATGAGATCTGACGCCCTCTTCTGGTGTGTCTGAAGACAGCTATAGTGTCTTAGATACAATAATAAATAAATCTTTAGGCCAGAGCAAGTGGGGTCAACCAGAGTGAGCAGAGGTCCTGAATTCAAAATTCCCAGCAACCACATGATAGCTCACGATCATCAATACAGCTACAGTGTATTCATATACATTAAATAAATAAATAAATCTTTAAAAAAACAAATAAAAAAATTTTAAAAGTAATAAAAATTAAATAAAGTTAAAAAAGGGAAAAGGAGCTATTGAACTAGTTAGAAAACACAAAATAAGAAAACGCGTGGGAACGGAAGCTTTGCCAAGAGCAGTCCACATGCAGCCACCATAGGGTTTCCTAATCTGCTTGTACCCCATTGTATGTCCACTGTCCTTAGGGATAACAGCCTGGAACCATCATTGTCAGAAGGACAGCTTTAGGAAAAAAGATTGTCACCCTATGTCTTGTAGGAGACCAAGGCCCTGAATGACTATCCAAAGCCTGCCAGTTCGAGGGATGGTACGTGGTAAGACACGTTCCTTTGGGGGCAAGTCTTTCCCTTCAAACTCAGCCTGAGCTAAGAGCATGGATTTGAACTTGGCCTGGTAGCACAGGCTTAGAATCCCTGCCAGGAAGCTGAAGCTGGGGAGCCACAGACTCAAGGCCTGCCTGGCTGCCTCCCTGACTGGCTGCCTGGCTGCCTGCTGTGCTTGCCTGCCTGCCTGCCTGCCTGCCTGCCTGCCTGCCTGCAGAGCAAGGTCTTTAAGTTCAGCCTGGGTGACTGAACAAGTGCCTATCTAAGAATAAAGAGTAAAAAGAGGGCTGCAGGTTGAGTGTTTGCCTAGCATGCACAAGACCCTAGGTTCAAGCCCTGCAAAATGAAATGAGGCTGGGGATATTAGTTGATAGAGTGCTTGTCTAACATGCATGAAGCCCTGAACTCAGTTCTCAGCACCGAATAAAATATACTGGTAATGCCAGCAGTTGGAAGGTAGAAGCAGGGAGATCAGGAGTTCAAAGTCATCCTGAGCTATGAAATTCAAGTTGATATTGTTGCACAAATTACTTCTCCCTTCTCACCTCTACAAAGTGAAAGGCTCAGCCAACCTGGTCCCTCTGTAGCTGTGAGGGATAGTAGTGCTGGTGTGAGCAGTAAGGACTACCCACCGTTTGCACGGCACCTAGAGTCTCTCCTAGACTCTTTATCTGTGTCACTTCATCGATCCTTATATCATTTATTTTTCAGAAGAAGAAATGGAGGCTGGGAGTTGTAATTTCTAAAAACCACACGATAAGAAAATGATGGCGATAGTAAGAACTTAACTGTAGTTAATTGCTTTTGGCAATTCAAACTTCAGGGCGCTGAGTATGAACTGTTCTCTCCCTCCTGGAGGATAGGAATGCTAGGCCAACATCCCTACACGTAGAGGTCCTGGGACCCGTGTGCCATCTCTGGTTCTGGTTCTTTTGTTTTTGCTTGTTTTTCAAGACAGGGTTTCTCTGTATAGCCCTGGCTGTCCTGGAACTCACTCTGTAGACCAGACTGGCCTCGAACTCAGAAATCTTGTCTCTGCCTGCCAAGTGCTGGGATTAAAGGCGTGCGCCACCAGAGCCCGGCTGCCACCTCTGGTTCTTACAGTGCGTAGGTGGGGGAGGTACGGCCGCCTCCAGGCACCTGCAAGCGGGTTCAGGCTTGCTAGGGGAACAATCAGGCGGTGGGCGGGGCCGGGAGGGGCCCCCGAAGGTTGTAAAAGTCGCGCAGGATGGAGCTCCGACACTGAATCAGCGGCTATGGAGCGTCCTCACTTCTCGCTGGCGATGGGCCTCGGCCTGCTTGCATTCTGCCTCCTGACCCTGTCCCCGGACGCCCGCGCCGAGCTGCGGAGCCGCAGGACCGGAGAGCGCCAGAACCTGTCACTCACCGACCCGCGGGTGCAAAAGGCTGCACAGGCAGCTGTGGCCAGCTACAATATGGGCAGCGACAGCCTCTATTACTTCCGAGACACCAAAGTCATCGATGCAGAATATCAGGTGCGGTGGCTGGGGCAGAGGTTGTGGTGGGACAGGTTATGGAACAGAGTGGCTGTGGAGAGGAAGAGGGAGAATTTGGAAAGAGACAGGGACAGGGGACAGGGGACAGGAGACAAGCAGAGAGTTGCTTGACTTGCTACCAAACACAAGGGGGCACTAAAACCAACTCCGGGACCTTTCTATGAAATACTTCAAAACAAAACAGATAAATAGCAAAATCCTCTGTCAACCAAGGTTATCTAAATAACAAAGAAATGCAGGATCCAACCTCCTTTGGCGTAACTGACCTCGCTTCCCTAACCCTGCCAGATGGAGTGGGAGAGCCCAGAGTAGTTATCACATGTCATTCACCAGCGCTGGAGACAGGTGTTGACACCCAGCTCCAGCTTCCTGCTCAGCCTAGAGCTCGACTCCACCCTTGGGTCACACATAGAAGCCCCCACCTCCACTCCAGGTGTGACTATGTAGGCCAGGGGGTTGCATTTGCCTGGGGTAGTGGGAAACTTGTAGAGAGAGAGAAATCGTCGACACACAGGCTGGACTCCTGGGCATCTCTCACCTGCCCTGTTTTGTTCCCAGCTGGTGGCTGGCATCAAGTACTACCTGACTGTGGACATGGAAAGCACAGAGTGCAGAAAGACCAGAGTCTCTGGAGAGCACATGGACCTCACCACCTGCCCCCTGGCTGCAGGGGGCCAGCAGGAGGTAACAGTACCAACTCCATCCCAGCTGTGCAGTGTTTGAGGCCCTTGTCTATCCTGACTAGTCTATCTGGTCAGGCAAAAATCCTGGCTCCACCTGTTCTGTTTGGCTTTTGTGTGACTCAGGCCAGGGTGGAGTTCAGGGAAGCTAGACTGGGGATTCCTCTTGGGGTGGGAGTTGCCTGATAAACCTGGGATCATCTCCTGCCTTCTGAGTCCATGTTTTGGGACCACTAATGGTCTGTCCCTGGCTCCAGAGAGATGTGGCAGTTAGGGGGCTGACTTCTGAGAGGAGGAGGCTGGCACCAAGCTCACTCTCCTTGTTCTCTATGTTTCCTCCTCAGAAGCTGCGCTGCAACTTTGAGCTCCTTGAAGTCCCCTGGACAAACACCACTAAGCTTCTAAAGCATGACTGCGTGCAGGTGTGACCGGCCCCAGGGTGACAGAGTCAGGACCCCAGGGGGACAGTCATGGTGGAAGCACCTCAGGGCCACGAGCCATGTCTGTTGCAATAAATCTCTAACTGCCTCTTGCACTGGTTTCTCCTGTGTGTCTCACCCTCTCTGACTGACCCTCACTCTGCTCCCAGTGACTCTCAGAACCCCTCAGCTGACAGGGTACCGTGCCCTTATCTGCCAGGGGAGCCCCTGCTGACTCCTCTGAGTCAGATGGAAGCCCCTCTTCCAGACATTTTCAGTAGTCTCAGAGGGTAGAGAGGAGGGAAAAGACGATGGACGCCCGAGACTAGCTATAGTAGGGATGTCTGTGTGAACCGGGCCAGCGTCTCTTCCAGGGTTCATGCTGGGACTCCGAGGAGGAAGATGTAAAAACACTGGAGTCAGGAGGGCTACAAAGGCTGATGACTCAGGCCAGTCAGTTTATTAGTGGCACAGCTCTTGTTATTGCCCTCAAATTGTGAAGCAGCCAAGAGCATCAAGTAGTAGACTTACAGGGCGCTCATGATACCTTGCTTCCCTTTAGCAAGGTACATTCTGGAACAGCAAACCAAACCCTTCATGTCTCAGTATCTGGAACTTTTTCTTTTTCTGAGGCAGGGTTTCTCTTTGTAGCCCTGGCTGCCCTGGAACTCACTCTGTAGACCAGGCTGGCCTCAAACTGAGAGATCCACCTGCCTCTGTCTCCGGAGAGCTGGGATTACAGGTGTGCGCTATCACAGTCCAGCATGTCAGGAACATTTGACCACATACATATTGGGGGAATGTCAGGTTCCCAGACTACAGCTCTCTAAGGCCCTGACTCCAGGCATGACTCTGGCTACATGAGGGGCCTCCAAGCAGTCTCCAATCCAATCCAGTCCCCTCATCTGCCAACACTCAGGCCATAGTCATCAGTTGCTTTGGGAGCACCAGGAGGTGCTAGGCTCAAGCTGGCATCACTGGGGTGGCAGGGAGGCTAACCAGACAGCCACTCTTCATTATCCCACACCTCCTTCCTAAGAAAGGTCTCATACCTAACTTGTTCCTGTCTGACCCTCCCACCCCAATTCTGTGACCTCATGAACACCAGGGCAGCTGGGGTTATGTCTACTGCCTTCAAAGGCCACATCATGGAGGGAAAGGAGCCTGAGTGCCATCAGGAAAGCCCAACAACACCCACCTGGGAAGCCTGACACACTGAGGGACTGGATTTGATATTGAGAGAGGGGGCAACTTGCAGCCCTGCTTCTGCTAGAACCTGATACCCGTGACAGTGCAGTTTGTGCTGTTCAGTCACTACTTGGAAGGTTTCCCAAGTTCCATCAAGTATACCAAGCATTGGAGCCAGTACAGGGCAGGTGACAGGAAATACTTATTGAATGAATGTGTGAGGCCCAGGGAGAGGCAAGAGTCAAGACATATGTCTCTAATGGCTTCTCCACCCCTGGAATCAGTGCCCAAATCCCAAATGGCATTTCCTCTGCTTGATGTATACCTGGGCCTGGGCATGACTAAGCAAGGTCAGGGCGAGGAGTCTCCACCAAGCAATGCTCTGTCTTAGGTTTCTGGAGAAAGAACTGCTGCCTGGACTAGAACAGTGGTGAGTGTGGGCATTGGTCAATCTGCCATCCAGCCCCCACAACCCTCTAGATTGGCTTCTACTAAAATTAATATGGTTATGAATGATGGAAGATGGATGACCATGGATGGGGAGCCCTTGGGAGCCCAGAACTGAGTTTCACCTTGACTCAGTGCTTAGCATAGACAAGAGTCACATTGGCAGTCCCACCGTGGACACGGGCTCTGGACATCCTCCTGGACTCAGGCAGTAAGTACATGTGGGACTCATCTGAGCCCTAAAGCAGGTGGAACAGAAGTAGCCATTTTCTTCGGCCGTCTCCTGACAGCAACTGGTCCTTGTCACATGGCCCTGTCTTCATCTACTAGAAGAATAAGAGGCCTTCTCTAGGCCTTCCCTAATGTTGTGTGGTTTTACTTCAGTGGGGAAGGTGATGTCAATGACCTTTAACTTATAGGTTTTTTTTTAAAAAAGATTTTTATTTTTATTTATATGTACATGTGTCTGTGTGTGGATTGTATGTGTGAATGCAGTGCCCACAGAGACCAGAAGAAACTGTCGGATCCTTTAGAACTGAACTATAGGTGGCTGTAAGCAGTCTGATGTGGGTGCTGGGAACTGAACTTGGGTCCTCCTGAAAAGCAGCAAGTAATCTTGCCCTCTAAGATCCAAGACATCTTCACAGCTCTTCTCATTCTCTTTAAACCTCTGGGTTCTTTTACATTTTTCATCTATTTTTGGTTTTTCAAGACAGGGTCTCTCTGTGTAGCTCTGGCTGTCCTGGGACTCATTTTGTAGACTGGGCTGTCCTCAGAGATTCATTTGCCTCTACCTCCCAAATGCTTGGGTTAAAGGTGTGCCAACGTACCTGGCCCTTTGGGTTTTTGGGGGTTTTGTTTGTTTTTGTTTTTGTTTCCAAGATAGAGTTTCTCTGTGTGTAGCTTTGGCTGTCCTGGAACTCACTCTGTAGACCAGGCTGGCTTGGAACTCAGAGTTCCACCTGCCTCTGCCTCCCCAGTGCTGGGATTAAAGGCGTGTGTCACCACCTATCCTTTTGGATTCTTAGTATTCCCACTGAGTTGCTACCCTTGTGTTAAATGTTGGGGTTCCTGGTAAGCCTGAGTTCCTGGGTGCTGAGCCCCATGCCTGGCCTCTGACGCAATCCTAAAAATTCTGAGATGTTTCAGTCTGCTCTTTTTTCTCCCAACCCCAGGCCAGATAGGCTGTCCTTGTCTAAGGACGCCACATTGGGTCTTCCATCCTCTCTCCAGGCTCCTCTTTCTGTGCCGCTCTTCTGATCTCTGGTAATCCACTGTTGGACTGAGAGGCTGGATCTGGTGAGGCCAGAGGAGACCCAAGAAGAGTCCCATACACACTCAACTCTCAACATAGGCCTATAGCATACTATTCGATTCCCCCTTGACCTTTGCTTCAGGCTAGCCAGTGAGGACAAAGAGCCCTTCAGGGTTTATAAAACTCTATTGGGACCTCAGTCCAACATGGTTCTGGATAATACCAGCAACATTAGGGCCTTGTTCCAACCCACCCAGGTAGGTAGCTTGCCAGAAACTCAGGACAGTATTCTTCAGGGTCACTTCCCGTAATCTTCGTCTCCAGCCTGTAGGATCAGATAGGGTGTGTGTGTGAATGTACCAGGGCCAGCCTTTGCCAATGCCACACCACTTTGAATTAGAGCTTCTACTCCCCCACCCCAAGCCTCTCCTTTCCTTTCCCCTGCCCCTCTCTCTCCTGGTTCACCTCAAATGCAGTGTCCACAAGCTCATCGATGACAGATGCTTGGGAACGAAACTTCTGTTGATGCTGTTCCACTGCTGCCACCAACTGCAGGAACTGGAAGTGGAGCGCCTGCTGCCTGGAGTTGGGCAGAGGCAAGGACTGGGCTCCTAGGGACCTAACATGCCTCTCCTTGCCATGACCTAGGTATCTATCTCCAGTATGTCTCCTCCTCTGGATTTTACTTTTTTCCTTATTTGCTATTTTGTAAATGTGTATATGTTTGTGTACGTGTGTGTGTTCCTGTGGGTGTACATGTGTGTGCCTGTGGGTGTCTTTCTCTATTATTCCCTACTTTACTTTTTAAGATGGTGTCTTCTATTGAGCCTGGAGTTCACTGATTGGCTAGACTGGCCACCTGACAAGCCACAGGGATCCTCCTGACTTTACATCCTCCTCAGGACTGGGATTGCAGGTCCAGGAGTGCACTGCAACACCTAGTGCTTTACAAGTGTGTTGGGATTCAAACATAGATCTTCATGCTTGTATAGAGATCGCTTTGCAGGCTTAGCCATCTCTTCTAGCCCTTGCATTTTTATTTTGAGATGAGTTCCCACTGAGTTGCCCAGACTGGCTTTGAACTTGTGATTCTTCTGCCTCAGCCTTTCAAGGAGCTGAGGTACCAGCACACACCATTACACCTGATGTGTCTGGCTGTTCTCCAGCACCCAAAAAGTCTGTGTTTGTCTGTGCCACAGAGGCATCAGCAATGGTTCATTTTTTAGCCACCCAGACCTCCATCTTGCCCATTCATTTATGAAAGCCCCTCCATGGACCCACTCAACTATCTGCCCATCCAACCACCGCACATTTACCTCCCCTCCCCTCCCACTCTTCCCTGGATCCACCCACTCTGTCTGAACAACATCCAACCCCCCACTTATTGACCCGTGTTCTTTCTCACTCACTCACTCGTCCACCCATTGGATCTTATCAATCCATGTGCCAAACACATTGGGACTAGGAAAAGCAGGTTGCTCCAAGGATGTTGAGATGAACAAGAGAGAGGTATCACCCTTGGCCTCAGACAATACAACCCATTGTAAGTGTCAACACAATGCCTAGAGCCCTGTAGAGGAAGTAGCCAGGACTTTATCCAGAGGGGAAAGGAAGATCTAGGATCAGAGCTTAAGCCCAATAGTTTTTAAAAAAAAAACTATACTGAAAGATACTCTGGGGGGGGGGGGCAGGGACCAGTAGGGACAATATCTCCAAAGAAGTATGTCAGAGGCTACAGATCTTGGAACACGTAGGATAAACAGGAGAGTGACCCAAGGGGTGAAAGTAGTTAGGACTTTAAACTGGCTCTCTTAAATACTGGTCATCTGAGCCTGGTATCAATATCTAACCAGAAAACAACAGTGTAGACAGAGACCTGGAAGCAACACGTGTCTTCGATAAGAATGTGGGGAAAAGAAGGTTAAGCCATAGGTAGCAATGGCCATGATCTGAGGGAAGCTAACACCACCCAATCATATAGAACTCTGAATGCCAGGCTGCAGATGTTGGATTCTGTCATGGTGAGTGGAGTCCAGAGGATAGCAGCTTGCAGTTGTGACTTGTATAATGATCTGGAGGCAGACTGGCTGCAGGGAGGGAGCACAGGGCTTGGCTTCCACAGAGAACCTCAAGAGAATGAAGCCTGAGAACGGAGTCACAACAGCCTGTTGCCAAGGACCCTAGTCTTCACCAAGGCTCTTTAGCTGGCCTGGCCCAGGACGGGGGTTAATGAGGTTTCACCAAGGCTCTCCAGACCTTGCCCACACAATTCTCCACAGTATACTTCAACCTTCCACTTGGCTGAACCTGGTCAGTGACCCAGCAAAGGGCCTGGCAACATGGACAGGAGTGGCAGTAACAGAGTAAATAACATTTCTCTTTGGGTCCCTGGTACCCTCATGAAGCCTGCATCTGACAAGGGTCTAAGGGATACTTTAGAGAAGCCGGGCAGTGGTGGCACCCATTTTTAGTCCCAGCACTTGGGAGGCAGAGGCAATTGGATCTCTGAGTTCAAGGCCAGCCTGGTTTATGGAGCAAGTTCCTGGATATCCAGGGCTATACAAAGAAACCCTGTCTCAAAACACAACACACACACACACACACACACACACACACACACACACACACGAGAGAGAGAGAGAGAGAGAGAGAGAGAGAGAGAGAGAGAGCTGCTTATGTTTCCCGTGCCCCATTTGTAGCCTTGGAAACAAGCCTTAGCCCTCCACCTACTTCCTTCCACCCAAGACAGACAGGCAATGCTCTTTGGCTTCTTATCCTACCATCCAGCCTCCAGACCTCTCACCCTGGACCCACCCCACCCTGCTTCCTTCCATCTCCTCACTTCACTGTCATGTTGCCAAACATTTTCTCAATAAGCTGCATCTTCAGGCCTTCCTCGGTCATTTGAGTATCGTCTGAATGAAAAAAAAGGGACCTGGTAAGGAGGATGGCCAGGGAAATTACTGGATTCAAAAAAGGAAAGGACTGGGTGTGGGAGCAAATACCTTTGATCCTAGTATTCAGGAGGCAGAGGAGGTGGATCTTTTAGTTCAAGGCCAATCTGGTCTACAGAGCAAGTTTCAGGATAACCAGAGAGCTACACAGAGAAGCCCTGTCTCAAAAAATCAAAAAACCAAAAACCCAAACCAACCAACCAACCAACCACCCACCAAAGGCAACAAGGCAGAAATGTAGACCAGATCCAGATTATCATTTAAGTGCTGGACCAAGCTATTCCCCAAATCTCTTGCACTCTCTGTTAATTGGAGCCAATTTATCTTTTTACTTAAGGTAATTATCAGCCATCTCTTATGCTGATCTTACAACAGGGTCTAGAAACTCAGAACTCAGATTCTAATATTCATCTCTTTTTCTTCCTCTCTTTTTGTCTCAAAAGATTTAAAAAAAAATCTCTGTGTGTATGTTCTGTCAGCATGCATGCATAGGCACTTTGTGTGTGCCCCTACCCACCCATGGAGGCCAAAAGAGAGCATCAGATCTTTGGAACTTCCCTTCTCTTGAGACAGTATCTCATATGGTCTAGGATGCTTCAGAACTTCTGACTCTCCTCTGCCTCCTCCCACCCCACCACGTGCTGGGATTACAGGCCTAAGTCTGGATGAGTATATGTGACCTTGAGTCTACGTGACTCATAATGGCAGTTGTAAATGTCTCATGGAAGACCAGTTGCTGCAGGCCATGAAAGTTAGTTACAAGCAATAGTTTGATAAACCATAATTTGTTTCGCAAGTAAGGTCTTTCAAAAATTGATAAATTTAATTGGCTTTTAGAGGACTGTCTAGAATCCTTTGGACCAAAGTTCTAAACTTGGATAGTATTTTCATATCTCAGATTCTAAACCTCTGAAACAGCCTGGCTACTCTAGAGGGGAAGCAGATGGGGAGGAGGAGGACTGGTCAGTACCTGCTTTGTTGAGATCTGTCAGAGAGTCCTCCAGCAACTTCTCATGGACCCGGGCAGCTTGCTGCAGAAAAGGCCTCCGTTCTATCAGGGTTTCCTTCCTGAAGTGTTGTTCTTCCACCCCCCCATCCCCCCACCCCTGTCCTTGCCCCGTGTGTGGTACCTCCAGCTTCACTTTCTCTAGGCCTTTGATCAATGCCATCTGGAAGCTATCTACCAGGACAGCAATCACCAGGCTGCAGAGGGGACAGTGGGATGGTCTCAAAGGGGACACCAGAGAAGAGGCCACATACTGTCCTTTGAGTCCAGTGTGGCATGATGAGGGTGAGAGGGCTGGGGTGGGTTAGGTAAAGAGCTGATGGTATAGCTGGGCAGTAAAGCAAGTGTCTCACTTGAGGAAGATGAAGTACTGGATAATTATGTAAATCATGAGGATGGGTATGATGTACCAAGCACCTAGGGGAGGAAAATGGTCATTTAAAAGGCATCCTAACTCCCACCCTTTCCAGGAGGTATCAGAAGCTTCATATGGCAGATGCAATTAAGCCATTAGTGTCTGCTAACCAGGCCCTGGACCCTGGCCTCTGCCCACCTTTGGCCCTGTTGTCTATGTAGATGAGGGACCAGTCATCCAAAGTGAGCATGGTGAACAGCGTGAAGAGTGTGGTAAAGATGTTCTGGAAGCGCTTTTGGTCTGACTCATGAAACAGTGCCCGGAGCACCACCGAGAAGAGGACTGGCAACTGCTTAGGGTCAAACCATTACCAGATTCCCCGCCGTCCGTTGTACCACCTCTCACCAGTTGCACTCAGCCCCTCTAGACTCCCCTCTCTTAGCTGTCCTAGGCCAGCAGCCACCCAACCTCCACTGCACAGGATACAGAGGCAGGTAAACATTAGGGTGAGGATAGCTGTGATGGACGGCAAAGATCCACTCAGAGTCCCGGTCACTTCGTGGAGGCTGGTTAGGATGCTGTGGGCAGTGATGGAGAGGGAGTCTGAATTAGTGGGGATGGAATCGAGAGCTGTAGCTGGTAACCAGACTGGGTGCTAAAATTAAAGTGTCTCTAATTCATTGGTGACATAGTTAAGTCCTTATCCTTCCTAGGAAAATAAAGAGATTGATCCATGCATGGATCACAGGGAGGTCTATTCCAAGCATGCAAGGGGCCACACTGGCAACCCACCACTATCCAAGAAACAGGTCACATGGATTTCCTGGAAATCCAGGCCCGTGTTCCCTTTTCCTTGAAAAATCTCCACAGGGGGGAGTAGCCTTGGTGGTAATGACCTGAGCCTCCGAAGGACCCGGATGGCCCTCAGGGCCCGCATACTCTTGAAGACTTTGAGAATCCGGAACAGGCTGTGGTTGTAGAATGAATATGAGAGCGAGTTTATCTGGAGGAGTACAAAGTCCAGCACTGCCATGACCATGATGAAGAAGTCTAAGGGCAGAGTGCTGCTTCAGTTTTAGGGAGGCCATGACAGACCCTTAGGCCAGACATACAGGCTTTCCAAAACCACCCCATCCCCATCCCTTTCTGTCCTTAGCTCCCCACAAACAGTTTAGCACCTCTTCCCTGCCCTATTGCAACCTTCCCCACCCACCCAGATTGTTCCATGGATCGTAAAAATACTCCAGGCACAGGCCAATTAACTTGAGGATGGCTTCTAGTACGTAGATGGAGAGGAAGATGGAGTCCAAGACCATGAAGTACCATTCTGTGGGGACAGGAGAGGCTTTCTTAGTGATAATCCCCGAGTCCTGGGCACCCTCTACTCCTGCCTTCTTCACTAGGACCTCACATAGACCAAACACCCCGGCTTTCCCCAGCTGGGCTTTTTTGTTTTTGTTTTTGTTTTGTTTTGCTTTATCCTTTCAGTTGTTGCTTTTTTGTTTGTTTGTTTGTTTTTGAGACAAGAGTCTCATTATGTAGCTCTGGCTAGCCTGGAACTTGCTATGTAGGTCAGGCTGGTCTCAAACTCATGGAGATCTGCTTGCCTCTGCTTCATTCTGCTGGAATTAAAGGTATATGCCCCGACCCACAAGCTCTATTAAAGGGCTTAACCACCCAGGTTGTGGGTTTTCTTGTCTGTAAACTAGGAACAAGAAACAGGCTTGGCAGAGTTCTTTATAAGCATAAATGCATTTAACATGTTTTAAAACTGCAGCCTTGAACGGTGGTGCATGTAGTGCATTGAGTGACTCTTCAGTCAACTGGCTCTACTGGGCTTCAAGAGGCTTTCCACTTTTACTATTCCAGGGCCTCTTGGTAGAGGTCTTCCCAGCATCGCTCCCACCTGGAGTGGTATACTCAGAGTGTATTGCCACCTGGTGGCTGCGTTGTGAACAGCAGGTCCTGCAGTTCGTTGGGTTTTCTGCAGGACCTCAGAATATTTCTACCTCTGGGAATGTCAGTAAGTTGCCAGGGGGTGAAGATGAAGAAACATGAGGGTTCTTTTGTTGTTGTTGTTGTTTTGTTTTGCTTTGCTTTTGCTTTTGCTTTTGCTTTCGTTTTTTGGTTTTCTGACACCGGGTTTCTCTGTAGAGCCCTGGCTGTTCTGGGACTCATTCTGTAGACCAGGTTGTCCTCACACAGAAATCTGAGTCCCTCTGCTTCCTGAGTGCTGGAATTAAAGGTGTGCGCCACCACTGCCAGGCTTAACATAAATTGTAAAGACCTCTTGGTACTGGATCAGGCTCATGGGAGGATCTGGAGCTACATCAATTGTTCAGCATAGGGACAAACCACCTGACTCTTACCACCTCGGATCTCTAGCTCAGTGAAAGTCTGGGCCACAAGGATGACTGTGTTGAGACAGACCACGAGGAAGATAAAGGTCTCAAAGCTCAGAGTCTGGGTCAGTGCCAATATCATTTGCTGGAGACCCAAAAGGATACGGCTTATTCTTCCCCATAGCAATTGGAAGATATTCCCAGTGTGTGCCTTCTTGTGGGTCCTCTGGGCCTCTGTAAAGGAATCAGAAAGTTATGCTCATGCAAGTAGTGATGGGATTCAGTGATCCCAGGTACCCTCCCAGATGGGTATCATTATCATCCCTCTTGTCTACTCAATAATG
>JADRCD010222537.1:0-42427 GCA_019843815.1 Montemys delectorum | reverse complement strand
TCTCTCTCTCTCTCTCTCTCTCTCTCTCTCTCTCTCTCTCTCTTTTCCTTTCTTCCTTTCTTTCTTACATAGCCCGGCTGTATCCCTTACATATCCTGGAACTTACAGAGATCTGTATGCTCCTTCCTCCTGAGTCTGGGACTTAAGGCACATGCTCTGTCACCAGTTTTGGGGAATGATAACAGCTTGAAACTTCTCCTTTTATGTCCTCCAGGTCTTAGCATCTAGGCGACAGTCACCGTATAAAGCCTGGGTGACAATGAGCTTTCTCTGTCTTCTAAGAAGACAGAAAAAACCTGGCATCATCATTTGTCTGTGCTTGACAAAGTCACTTGTAAAGCTGTCTAGACCTGGCTTCTTCTCAGGGTATTATAAATTGCTGTTGTAATTTTAAGAATATTTATAGGACCTCTGAGATTTTCTTCTTCTGGGTGAGTCACTTTTGGTGATTTATATTTTATAGGAATGTATCCATTCCTTCTGCAAATATCGGCATAGCATTTTTTGTAATGCCCTCTTAACTTTTCTAGTTTTTTACTCCTCCCTCTAGCCATGTCTCCTTCATTTTCAGGATTTTATTTTTCTAGTCAGACTTTGTCAGATTGTTTTAATCATTTTCAAGGAATCCCAGTTTCCCAGTCAATCTTCTGTTTTGCTTCCTTCTTTCGTAGCTGATTAGTTTATTATTATTATTTCCTTCCTCCCATTTGGGGGGGTGTTTATTATATTTTTAACCTCTATGTAAACATTGAGGGCTATAAAATTCTCTGTTAAGTATTGTGTTATGCTTCCCACAGGACTTGGCAAGTAGTATTTTTGCCATTTTTCTGTTCTGAATATTTTCTTATTTCTGTTATTTCATTTTGACACCTGAGTTGTCTAAAAATACTTTGCAGGTTCCTAAATTATATTTTAAGTTATCTTTCTGTTGTTTTTGTTGATACTGGCTTAGCCTAGCTGTCCTATGGTCTAGTGTCTGTGTGCAATAATACTTAGAAATGACCTTTATGGCCCAGAAAAAGGTCCGTTTTTATAACTGTCTTGTGGAAGCTTGAAGACTGTATTCTTCAAATGTGTTTTACAGGTTACAGAGCCATTTAGAACACTTTGTTAATGTGATATTCAAACTTGGATTACTTAGTTTTGTCCTATTTTTAAAAACTGTGTGTGTGTGTGTGTGTGTGTGTGTGTGTGTGTGTGTGTGTCTGTGACTGTGTGTGGGTATGTGCACACAACTACAGGTGCCTGTAGAGGCCAGCAGAGGGCGTCTGATCTCCAGAAGCTGTAGTCACAGGGAGTTGTGAGCCACCTGAATTTAACTTGAATCACAAGAGCAGTTTACACAAGGTTTACTATACACAGTGCACAGGGCTATAGGCCTGGCTGGTCTGGAACTTGCTAAGTAGACCAGGCTGGCTTCAAGCTCACAGTTATGTGCCTCTGTTTCCTAAAGGCTGGGATTAATTATATCAGCATACCCCTTAGATTCTCCATTTTTGAAAAATGTATCATCCTTTCATTTTAAAAAACTGATTATTTGGATTGTTTGCCATCTTACTTTGTATTTCTATTGGATTTATCTTCTCTCTCTCTCTTTCTCTCTATTCATCCATCCTTGGTATTGGGGATTGAATTCAGGGGCTTGAGCATGACAAACAGGCACTCTACTAATGAGTAACATCTCCAGGACAGGCAGGCAGGCAGGCAGGCAGGCAGACAGACAGACAGACAGACAGACAGACAGACACACACACACACACACACACACGCACGCACGCACGCACGCACGCAGGCACGCACACACTCCCCCCTCTGTTTCTTTCTCTCTCCCCCCTCAATATGTAAGTATCTCCCCTCCTTTCATGCCCTCTCTCCCTTGCCCTTGTAAAGTTGTGTGTCACTTTTATTCCTTTAGTGTCTGGTGTAGAGTTCCCTCTATTTGTTGTTCAGAACAGGTTCTCACTAGGTTGCCCAGGTTAGCCCTAGCTTGAGATTTTCCTGCCACAGTCTCCTGAAGAAAGGGATTACAAGTGTGCACCACACCCACCTTATTTTAATTGTAGCCTGCATCTCTGCTGTAGCGAAGCCTAAATGCAGTTCATATGTACAGCTTCTCCAGAGTCTGATTATGAACTTAGACGGCTCTCTCAAGAGTTTCACAGCTTCCTTGGGCATTTTAGTTCCATCTTGTAACTGCATTTAAGCCTGCTTTTATTTTATTGAGTAATCAGTCTTCTCAAAGCTAAGTTCGCATTTACCATCCCTCCGTGTGGCAGCCTCCGCCCTCCCATTTTACCTTTTCTTTAAGTAGAATCTGTTGAAACTCTTATGTGGGAGCCAGTTTATTTTAGGCTTTTCCACTTCCTGAGTGTCTGAAGACGCTTTTATTTCACCCCATTTTGAGGACTCAATTTCACCGACGTTATTTCTGTCAGCACCGTCTCTGGCATCAGCTGCGACCCTGTCATTCTAACTCTGAAGACTTTTTCATTTTCACTTGTTTTGGGTAGTTCTCAGTTGTCATCTCTTCAAATACTATTTCTATCCACCCCCCAACATTCCCTCTGGAGCTCTGAGGGGACACACCATCGGCTGTCTCCAACCTCTGTGCCAACTGAGTTTGCGTGTTACATCTGACACTTCACCTGTGGCTTCTGCATTCACAGGTACAAATAACGCAGGTTGAGAATATTTAAAAGATGATGGTGGGTTGAGAATATTTAAAAGATGATTGTGTCCATCCATGGCAAACACACACAGGCACTTCCCCCACCCACTGCATTTGCTTCCCACTGAGCACCACAAGTAATCTAGAGGTGATCGACAGCATGCAGGAGGATATGTGTAGGTTATATGCAAATTATGCATGATCATGGTAAGGGCCTAAGTTTCTTCAGTTTATGACCACCCAGGGGTCCTGCAGAAACTGGGCCTTACCCTGTTAATTTTTTCTTTTTAAAAGTTCTTTAAAAAAAAGTACTTATGTATGTGCATGTGTGTGTATTCGTATGCATGCAAGTGTCCACAGAGGCCAGAATAGTGGGCACTGGAGTTATAGGCAATTTTGAGCCATCTCGTGTGGGTACTGGGAACCAAACTTGGGTCCTCTGGAAGAGTTGCAAGCATTCTTAACTGCCGAGCATATTTTCAGCCTTGGGAATGCATTTTTAAAAAACGATTTATTGTATTTATATGTATATATATTTATATATTAAAATATATGTATCTGTGTGTGTTATGTGTATGGCAATGCTGGTGCCCAAAAAGGCCAGAGGGATTGGATCCCTCTGATTTGGGAGGTCTGCATTATTGTATTGGAAACTGAACTGGGGTCCTCTGTTAAGAACAGTGTCAGTTCCTAACTACTGAGCCATCTTCCCAGTCCCGATGTTCGTTTCTTGATGTTATCCTTATGCTGATTCCTGAAGACGCATCTTCTATTTACTTAATGTTACTCGTTTCTGATCTGATATTTAACCCGGTTTACTCAGTTTGTCATCCGAGGCTTACATTTTTTATTTTTGGATGCTCTTTCTTCTTCAGTCTGTTTAGTTTTGAAGGTCTCTGTCTGCCTTTTGTTTCCTGGAGAGTCCTTTGGTTCACATGGTATTTCTGACACTTCTGCTTTCTGTTCTCACGGGTCTGCTTCTGCAGTTGGTTCGCCCTTCCTGGCGCTTGCTTGTGGTGTCTGTTCCTCATGTGTTCACTATTTTTTGATTGTGAACTCATGCTCTTTGGAACTTTATCTGAGAATTCTTTGAGGCCTGGATGGAAGTCACATTCTTCCAGAGACGATGTGTGTTTACTTTTACCCGGAGTCTGGAGACACTACAAACCCAGATTCACTAAAACTAAATGTTCAGCCGTGGCTTTTGGGGTCCCATAGTCAGTGTGCATTTGGCTCCTCATATCTCCAGATTTTTCCTTTCTTGTTTGCTGTGGAAGATTTTCCTTATGCCCTCATCATCTCCAGAGTGAACCAAAAAGGTTTAAAGATGTCTGCTGGTGTGATGTACTTTCTGGGAAGATTTCGCTGGTTGTCTAGTTTGTCCTTTAGTTGGAAATTAAAATCTGTTTCAGTTTTAAGTCTGACAGCCCTGTTTTCCATCAAGCAGGTTATATCTCCTTCAGGACCCCGTGCTCTGATTTCCTGTCTGTGGCATCTTCTCCAGTCTTCCTACGAACACGAACAAAGCCATAGCGTTTCTTCTGGTTTAGCCTCAGCTCTTTGTCTGGGAGAAACATTTTTTTCATCCTTCAGATTGTTTCCTTCCTTTGACCCCCAAGGCCATCTTCTTGTCATTTGCTTAGCCTTACGGGGGGGGGCACTCTTATTTGTCAGGCACTGAAAGACAGAACCTAAGAAAAGTTCTGCCTGTGAATGCGCAGACCTTTTTTTTTTTTTTTTTTAAAGCCATTTCAGATCAAAGAAAGACGGAGATGGTTTTAGAGTTGCTAGACTTTTACTTTGCCAGTTGGGAGTCTAACAGGTTGGGAGAAATGAGGAGGAACCCAGAACCGCAAGCACCTACCACAGGCTTTTCTGTGACCGGAGACTACTGTGTACCCTGTGGCAGGCAGCAGTATCTAGCAAAGTCAGAGCCATGGATACTTTCTTATGCATCCCAGTGGAAGAGTTTCCTAAGGAAAGCAGGACTGGCCTTCTGCACTAGGCCATCTGGGCAGGGATATTACTTGGGGAAACTTCCTACAGTGTTGTTGAGTAGACTCTAAAGTCTGTGATGTCCAAGCATTTACACGAAGAATGCCAGCTTGCATTTACAGAGAGAACAATGGCTTTTGGCTCAAGAGACTGGATACTGGTCTAGCTCAGGGCCTCCCTGTAGGCTCAGCAAGTAGAGAGGCAACTTGTGCTTAGGAGTAGGCAAGAAACTTAATGGTAGCTGAGCAAGAATGACAGGCGCATCTCTCCTCAAAAGTGGGGACAGCTTTATTGCTTGGAGTCTCGCTTCCCTGATGATGCATGTATAAACAGGGTCAGTATTCAAGGCTGACTTCTTTCTCCACTCCTTCAGGATAGCTCACGTGCTTCTCTCATTTTCAATCCCTACATTCTTTCCTATCGAGGTGATTTTTCCTCTCCTTGTCCTGACCTAGCACTCATTTAGACCAAGGTCACTTTCTCCAGGGACAGCCTGAGTTCCCTCTATTCCAAATGTGGAGAGAATGCCTTATTGTGCTTCATGAGTCTCGACAGTAATTTATCCCAAGACTTTGAAGTAGAAGTTTTTTGACCAGAGCAATCAGTTACGGGGCGTCGCTCACAAGCAAGGAGCATTTCCAGAGGCAGTTTGTCTCCGAGCTGCAAGCTATGAGGTCACGCCTCTGACATTGAGAGCCAACTTTAACCATGTTTAGTGTGTGTGAGCCATGTTGTGTGTGTGTGTGTGTGTGTGTGTGTGTGTGTGTGTGTGTGTGTGTGCGCGCGCGCACATGCACATGTGTCATATGGAGGCCATAGGTCCATGACAGACATTTTTTCCATCAATCTTCTTTTTGAGACAGAGACTCTCACTGAACCTTGTCTGGCCTACCAGCAAACCCCAGAGATCCTTCTGTCTCCACCAGCACTAGGATTACAGGAATGCTGCCATGTCCAGCTTCTTACATGGGTTCTAGGGATTGGACTCAGATCTTCATGCTTGTAAGACAAGCACTTTACTGATTGGCCATCTCCCTAGCCTCCACATTCATAGTTTTTACCTTATTCCTATATCTACCAGCTTAGGAAGATAGATGTAGGTTTCCTAAGGACATGTACTCATGGTATTGGGGATGCAGGCCACTACAGACATTTGAAAGTTGCAGACTCTCCTGCCATTAACCATATCCCCTTTGTCCATAGTCCAGATGAAGCTCGCTCTCCTTACTCCTGTGAGTTCTGTTTAGCTGTCTGATGTCTGTCCTTGGTGTCATTTGGGTCTTCCTTGTGACTCATTCTCTCATCTTCTCTGAGCAAATACAAATTGCCCATCAAATGACAAGTGAAGGCATGGGTGGGGTGGGGGTGAGGGGAGGGAAGTCGGAGCCGCAATCTGTTAGCTATTTGGAGTAATTGGTTATTTGCTGTGTGTGCGGGTTGGGAAGCCCAGCACATACTTTACGGTCTCTCCTGTTACGGGGGCTGGAGTCACCCACCGATATTGGATCCTGGTTGCTGGAGCCTTTGGCTCGGGGCGCCTTTCCCCTGCTTGGCATTCCTGTGGTCTCCTCGGGGGTGCACCCCTCCTCCCTCAGTGCACACTGCAGGGGGGACAGCCTGGGGTGAAATGTCTGGCAGACTCCAGGCCCCCATCAGGGAGGAGGCGGCCCTAGCTCCTTCCAGCCAGCCCTCACTGTGCTAGCACCCTCTTCCCCAAAGGGGTGTTCCCCTGGCATGGAGGACCTACTTGCCCACAAGAGAAAAAGGTTCTTCTCCTTAGAGGGATGCCAGCATCCTTCTCTGACAACCAACTGGCCAGAAAGCTTACACCAGTATTTAGCATGATGCCTTCTTGTTCTTCTTGGGCCTGCAAATGGCCTAGTCCCTGGACTGGGCACTTGGAAATGATGTAGCCCTCTGTGTTGAACACAAGGTTCCTCTGGGAGCTCTTGGTGAAGCTTCATCCCTCACCTCTTGTTTGACACATCTCTACAGGAGCTGAGGCACAGGAAATCAGAACCGAGTAACAAGTTCGACAAAGATTTGAAAAGTTAACGTGATTTTGCGTATGAAAACGCACACGGTAACTAGAAAGTGGGTTGACTTTGGCACGGAGCAAACTCCCCCCAAATCCCTTTTAAATTGAATTTAAGATGGCTAATCTTAGTGTCTGTAGTTTGGCGGATGCTTCTGCAGTCCCGGGAAGGCCTTCAAAAAATAGTTTTTCTCTTAAGTAGACGCTGGAACTCTTGCTAAGCAAAACTGTACCCATAAGCAGAACAAAGGTTAGGTAAGCTCCCATGTCCCCCGGGCCCTTCTGGAACCATCAGAGATTCCACATTAGAGATGTTGCATTGCTTTCTTCATAGGATTGAAGACTCATCTGGAATCTTCTTTCTCTCAGATTCCATTCTCTCAGGCATTCTGCATGATACCCTCAGGGAGCCAAATTGTAGGCCAAATGCCCAATCTAAGTCTGGAAATGGCTAACAGCCCAGTTCCCTCAGCCCCCTCACCCATGTGTCCAGAAACCTTGGTTTCCTCAGTCCCTTCATGTATGTGGCCAGAAACCCAACTTCTCCCAGATCCCTCATCCATGTGGCTGGCAGCCTGGTACCCTCAGCTTTCTCACCCATGTGGCCAACAGCCTTGATTCCCTCCAGCCCCACACCTATGTGGCCAGAAGCCTGAGTCCCATGAAGGTGCCCCTAAAGAGTATGTGTGTGGGGGTATGTGGTTACTCTCGGTTCCCTACCGAGTCATACTTATGTGCTTGGCAAATCCAGTTCCCTGTAATCTCACATTGATATGGTCAGAAATTCTGGGTTCCCCAGAGGCTCCCTGCTCATGTGGGACCATCTCTATAAGAGACTGCCACATGGCCAGGCCCTGTCTTTGCTGAAGCTCATGTGTACATATTTACTGGGCCCTGAAAACAGTTCAGCACTAGAACTAAAGATTTCCTTCTCCCACCCTGCACTGATTCAGCTTGAAAGGGCCTTGAGCCATCTGGAACCTTTAGCCATAGGAACCTTTCTACAGACAAGAAGGCTACTATCCAGGAAGTGTCAAGAAGAGGCTGGAAGTCCAGCCTTTTATTTTCTGGGAGTGTGTCAAGTTCTTCTGAGTCATTGGTAGCTGGATGTGAGCACCCAACTGTGTGGTTTGGGGTGGTGGTGGTATTGAGTGGTTTAGAGTGCACTGGGTGAGGTAGGTTTGAAGTCTTATCTAGGCTGTTAGCCTAAGGACATGTATGCTACATGTGTTTGTGCTTCTGTATCAGGAGCAAATTTTCCTTTTTTTTTTTTTTTTTTTTTTGACCTCAGGAAATTAGTTGACACCCTGTCATCATTTGAGCTATGAAGATGTCACACCCGAGTTAGCAAAATTGGGTATCAACACTGTGGGTGTTGGTACTGTCAACAGTAACAGTTACCATGGTAACCAACACCAGCCTCAGAATATTCCTCAGACATCAACACGGAGCCTCACAATTCCCTGGTGTCCAGTTGACTGGAAACCATTTCTCTAAGAGAGGAATAGCTTTCTGTGCAGTCTGGGATGCTCACTTAAGCTCATAAACAGTAGCCCATTGCTTCACTTAGAAGAGAGCTTGCACTTTTCTATAGTGACCTCCAGCTTAACTTTATATAGCCTTGGTGGGGAATGAGCTTGGCCAATAGCTTTTCTCCTTTATTCAAGTGGATTTCCTGGGGAGAGAAGCTCTGTCCGTGAGCTGCAGCAGGAAGCACAAACTCTGTCATCCCAACCACTTGGGAGCTTGAGATATCTGTGTCCGTAGTTCCAGAGTTGTCTGGGCCACCTAGTGAGACCCTGTCTCAAAGTAAAAGTAAGCTAAAAGTATGTATGTGAGTGTAGTTCAGTACTAGAGCACTTAGCATGTGCAAGGCTCTGGGTTCCACCCCCAGTATTGGAGGTTCTGCCCCGACCCCCAGTTCCCACTTCCTGACCATGCAAGAAGAGTTAGGATTTTCGCTGCCACTTTTGCTTTCCATGGTCATGAAAGGCATCAGGCACTGGGGTGATGATGGGGAGTGTGTGTTTGGACCATGCCGTGCTGACTCAGGTCTTGGAGGATTAGGGTGCCTGTTAGACTGAATGTCTTCCTTGCTTGTCTCTGTTGCTCAACAACTGAAGGTTGACTAATAGTTGAGATCCAAGAGACTTCAGTCTGTGCCTTGATCAGACTGACTTTTCTGGCTGGTGGAAAGATGAATGGCCTTGAACCTTGGGCCTGGAACAACACAGAGGCCATGGCCAGACTTCTGCTTCAAGCTTCAGGTGACGCTCTAGAAACCAGTTTTTGTGTTTTCTTCCTCATCTTTTCTATGGTCCAAAGTTGGTGCTTAGCTGTTACCAGATGAGGTCAAGGACATACTTGGCATTGGAGGCCATAGGACTAGTTCTCTCCCTTTGGGGGAGCGGAATTTCTGTCAGTGTTGGAGACTCAGCTGCTGAAGTGTGGGTATGGGGCACCTGGCTGAGACCTGCAAGGCTCACCTCAAAGATGTGCTAACTTATTCTGGAACTTCCTTGGCAGATGAAGGGAGAAGTGGGCTTAGGATGACTCCAACAGAAGCCAGGCTGGGGTAATGGCAGGAATGATATTTTCAAGCCATATCCGTGAATGTGTGTTAAAAATATCACTTTATTTTCTGTAAGTCAACTTAATCCCCCTTTTGAGCTCTCATTTTTTCCTAATGGCAGAAAATCCCTGGTAATCTTAGGCATTTTAGATTTAAACTTAGTCACTTTGGGCTTACTATTCCCCTCCACACCCTAGAGTGGGGGGTAGTGGCTAAATTCTGGTTTGGACTTCCTTAATGTTGTTATTTCTCCTGGGAGGGCAGCCTGGTTCCCAGTACAAGTCCACCCTGGTGTCTCTGGGCTCTGACTTTGGGATACATGGATCGGATTGTGTTTGCTGACATCTACGCTTAGTCCTCACAATCTAATCTGGTCAGGTTTCTCTCTCTGTCTTTCTTTGTCTCTGTCTCTGTCTCCCCCCCTCTCTCTTTCTTTCTCTCTCTGTCCTTTCTTTTTCCCTCCCACCCTCCCTCCCTCCTTTCCTAACCTGCAGGCTTAGGGTTAGTTGTACAGTGTGTGACACTTTAATGTCCCATGCCACTCTGAGATCTACAGGAAGTGCCAAGGACTCTTTCTTTTATTACAGCCATGCAGCTTCCTGTCCAGTGCCTTGGCACAGTCCCTCTGGCAACATCTGTCTAGCTATATATTACCCAGTCCTGTAGTTCGTGGAGGAGAGAGTTAGGACGTTTTGTGTGAATCTATCACACCTCTCTGGTTCCTGCCTCTGTGTTCCCTGCCATGCATGTCCATCTTCTTATTTGGTTCCAGGAGAGCAGGTCTGACAAAATGATTCCTTAAACCTATTATTACTATTGTTTTCTGACGGGCGGTAGTGGCGCACGCCTTTAATCCCAGCACTTGCGAGGCAGAGGCAGGCAGATTTCTGAGTTCCAGGCCAGCCTGGTCTACAGAGTGAGTTTCAGGACAGCCAGAGCTACACAGAGAAACCCTGTCTCGAAAATACCGAAAAAAAAATAAAATAAAATAAAAAAATAAAAAAATGACTATTCTTTTCTGAGATAGGTCTCATAGATCCCAGGCTGGCTTCAAACTCACTATGGAGCTGAGGATAATTTTGAGCTCCTGATCCTCTTTCCCTGGCCTCCCAACTTCTGGGATTACAGGTGCACAGCACCATACTTGGGTTGTTCAGTGCTGGGGAGCAAACTTAAACCTTCATGCAGAACTAGGAAAGCACTATATCAACTGAGCCACATCCCCAGACCCTTAAATTAATAATTTGATACCACATTATCTGTTCTTGGGTACTTGAAACCAAAGATTGTCACCTGTTTCCACTGATGTCTGAGAATTCATATACCTATCAGATATTTGCCAAGATACAAGTTATGACCAGGACCTGATCTAAGACTTGAGACTGATCATGTGATCACAGGTTATGGGTCCCTGCCTTCATGGAGAAGATACCCAACAATAGAGACCTAAGTGAGGCCTTGCTAATGTCTAATGGACATTACTGCTGTGTAGACACAGGACTTTGAGGTGGGTAGAAATTGCTGCGAGGAAGCTGTAGTTTGAAACGGAGAGGACATTGGAGGCTTGAAGGAGAAGGAAGTGGTCATGGATCCATGAGGCAGAACAGATTCCCTCTTCATCCGATCCGCTTTAACTGCCTGCAAGAGGCCATCAGGAGTGGGGCTGTTGACTCTTGATATTTCCTCACTGAAGGAGGGGTTGGTGAGGAGCTCCTGGGCCCCCAGCTAAGTCCTGCTGTTTCTCTCAGCCATTTGGATGCAATTCTGCCCTAATTACACAGTTCTCTGGAGTCTTGGGAGGTGCTAGAGTGTATACTTTGCTGAAGTTTAGTTGAAAGGGCCTGTGAGGTCATGAGGAAGCCATCATCCACACTGGGTGAAGATTTTGTAGTATGGCTGCTTTGAGGTCACTCATGCTTCTGGATGTGTGCTAACCGCCCACTCATGCTCTGTAAGTAAACTCAGGAACCTCATGAGCTCCCCAGGGTGAACTTCGGTGGAAACACACTTTGGTTTGTAGCTGGGGTCTTCTGAGAAGGTGGTAGGCATTCCTCCTGTCAGGTTGATAGAGGTTCTTCAAGAGAAAGACCAGAGAGTGCTAGAAAAGCCTGGGGCCAGGAAAACCAGTACAGCTGGAAGAACATGAGCCGGCAAGAGGGCAGAAGATGGGAGAAAGCTGTAAGCTCTGACGTCTGAGTCCTTTGAGGTTCTTGTAAAGGCTTTGTCTTATTTAGCTTATATGACAAGACGTCAGAAGGCTTTGCACGGAGAGGGCCAGGATCCATTTACAGGTTATAGGGCTATGGTGGTCAGAGTGGATTTAGAAACAGGGCAGCAAGAGGAGAAATGGGAGGCCAGCTGACAGCAATATGAGGGGACAACAAGGCTGGACCAGAGTAGCGGCAATGGGTTGGGGGTGGGGAATGGCAGATTCTAAATATGCTCTAGAGGTGGGTTTGAGAGATGCTGAGGGGTGCCTGTGAGCATGGAGAGAGAAGTCTAAAGCTCTCTGAGCACTTGGAAGGAGGGGCACAGCTC
Organism: Montemys delectorum; assembly: GCA_019843815.1. NCBI lineage: Eukaryota > Metazoa > Chordata > Mammalia > Rodentia > Muridae > Montemys > Montemys delectorum. The sequence continues at coordinate 30,619 of JADRCD010222537.1, read as the reverse complement.
ATTTATAGGAGGAAGGCTACAGGAGGAACCAGTGGCCTACTGATAACCGGACATGACAAGGCATTAAAGCTCATTAGGGATTCAGTGGCAGATGGATACCAGGCAGATGGACTTTGGAGGACCCATTAATCTCTACTTTAGTTAAAGATGTGGGACAAGAGGGGAACTCTGAGAGAGCACCTGTAGAAGAGAAGGGGGCTGGAAAACTGATGTGAGCATACTCAGAGAATCTCAGAGTGAGGAATGAGGGAGCAGCGTTGAAGGCTAGAAGATGTGGCAGTGAGACGGCAGGGCCACACTATGATGTTCTGGACAGGCAAGGGGACACGCATCAGGGACAGAGGAGGAACTGCCGATGGGTGCTGCTCCTCTAGGCTCGTGGAGGCATAAGTCACTGATCTTATAAGCATGCTTGAGTGGATTAGAGAAAGACAAGAATTATAGACAAAGCTGGGGGCGGAGCTCAGTGGATAGAGCATTAGCCAAGCATGCTCAGAGCTTTGGGATCTATTCCAGGCACTGTGTAAACCAGGCAATGATGACGGCACGTAGATGTGATCACAGCACTTGGAAGGTGGAGGCGGGAGGATCAGGGGTTCCAGGTAAACTTCTGTTCCACAGCAAATTTAAGATTAGCCTACTGGACATGGAGCTCTCAAAACAACAAAAACAGCAACAGCAACAGCAACAAAAGATGGTCTTGCTGGGCTTGGCAGTATATTCCTTTAATCCTAGCTCTGGGAAGGCAGAGGCAGGCAGATCTCTGTGAATTCGAGGATAGCCTGGTCTATATATCGAGTTCCAGGACAGTTAGGGCTACAATGAGTGTTCCTGTCTCAAACAAAACAAAGCAAAATGAACAAAAAAGTTGTTCTTAAGAAAAAGACGGCTGTGCAGTAAGCTTTAGACAACTGCTTGTCTGTTAAAAACAAAGGAAGATAATATTCACTTTAATTCTTTTCTTAAAATTTAGTGTGTGTGTGTGAGCGTGCGTGTGTGTGCGTGGGTGATGACACAGGAGTGCTGAGGCACATATGTGGGGGGCAAATGACAACCTTGGAGTTTTTTTCTTGCCTTCCACCTCGCTGAATCAGAATCTCTCTTGTTTCTGCCTCACTGTGGGTTCTAAGCTAGCTAGGCAGTCCGTGAGCCTCTGGAGTCATTTCCTGTCTCTGCCTCCTGATTCTCCACTGGACGGATGGTTTTGCAGATGCCCACCACTGTGCTGGCTTTTCGTGTGGTTCCGGGAATTGAACTTAGGGAGTTAGGCTTGTCCAGTAAGTCCCTATAGCCACTGAGCTACCTGTCAGGCCGCATGTCGCCTAATTCTTTGCTTAGAACAAGTCCTTGTGATTTCTACTTTTGTCTTTAGTGTGTACTTCTAAGCTTTGGTTGGTCAGTTGTCCCTTTTTTTCTAACAGTTTCGTTGAGATGTCTGTGTCAACCCTAGCCCTTATTTAAAGCACACAGTTTGGTGACTCCTTGGCCCCCTAGCCCTGTGTATTAAAAGAGTTGTACAGTCATCCCCACAAAAGACACAGCTCCATGTAGCCTCCAACCATCTCTGGCTCTGGCAGCCACTGCTCTGCTTTGGGTTTCATTTTACGCAGGCGCCATCTTGCAGTGTGTGGTCTTTGGCGATCGACTTCTTTTGCTTAGCGCATTTTCGGGGTTCAATCCAGCACTGCGGCATCCATCGGTTTCTCATTTCTTTTTGTTGCCATTCGTTGTGTGGATAACATTCTTCAGAAGACAGACGTTTGGGTCATGTCCACCTGGCGGCCATTGTGAAAAAGTCTGCTCTGAGCTTTCAAGTCCGTATTTTTGTATCATCTCCATTTCTGTAGGATGTGTCCCAGGAGCAGAATGGGCTCACGTGGGATGCACAGCGTGCCACTTTTCGGGATGGCCAGGATGTTCCACAGTGTCTGCCATATTTTATGTTCCCGCCAGCTTCTCCCATCTCCACTGGCACTGTATTACCATGTGTCTACTGTGTCTCTGAGGGCAGCCACCCCAGTGTGTTACCGATTTCTCATTGTGGTTTTGGTTTGCATTTCCCTGATGGCAGAGTAGACAGTGGCCATGTTTTTATTTCTTATTGGCTGTTGTGTGTTTTCCCTCGAGGAATATGTTCTTAAGGCCATTGCCCGCTTCTAAAGAGTTATTTTATTGTCTTATTTATATACATAAATAAATATATACAAGCTCTGTGTGAGCTTGTGTGCACCATCTACATGTAAGAATCCTAGGAGATCACAAGGCACCAGATTCATTCCCTGGAACTGGAGTTATATGTGGTTCTGACGGACCACGTGAGTGATCGGGTCTAGACCTGAGTTCTCTAGAAGAGTAGTATGAATTTTTTTTCCTGAGACAGGGTTTCTCTGTGTAGCCCTGGCTTCCCTGGAACTCATTCTGTAGACCAGGCTGGCCTCTAACTCAGCCTCCTGAGTACTGGGAATAAAGGTATGTAATACAATGCCTGGCTGTAGTCTGAAATTTTTAACTGCTGAGTCTTTGCCCATTTTTGTGTTAAAAAATCATTGAGTTGTGTGAGTTCTGTAAAAATTTTAGATACAGTTTCTTATCAGATGTATGGTTTGCAAATACTTCCTTCCCATCCTGCCAGATGTTCTCTTCCCATTCTTGATAGTGTCTTTTAAAGGATGCTACTATTCTTCACATAAGTTGAAAACAGTGTTTTGTGGAGGGTCAGTGAGGTGGCCCAGTGAGCAGAGCACTTGCTGCACTGTCCTGGGGAGCTGAGTTTGATTTCTGTAACCTATGTAGGTAGAGGAGGAAGGAGAGAAACAACTCAACAACGTCGCCTTGAAACCTATTGCACACACCCCTCCTACCTATCTCTGTCTCTCTGTCTCTGTCTCTCTCTCTCTTAATCACACACTAATAAATAAACATTTAAAAAGCCCCCCAAAACCAGTTTTTGAAAAGTTATGCAAGGAATACTTTTATACAACAACAACAAATCAAAATTTCTCTGTGTGGTTCACAAAAGCACATAAGAAATAGACAAAAATACTTATAGTCTGTTAATTCAGAAGCAGTAACTTTGAATATTTTATGTTTAGTCTTTATACTAAAACACGGTCATTTAATTCATGTTTTATTACCTATTATTTTAGAAAGATTTATTTATTTTTATTTTTTGTGTATGAGTGTTTGCCTGTATGTATGCATGTACACCACATGTTTGTAGTGCCTGAGTAGGCCAGAAGTTGTAGTATTACAAATGGTTGTAAGTTAGCATGTGGGTTATAGGAACCAAACCTGGGTCGTCTAAGTGCTCTTAACCTTTGAACCATCACTCCATCCCTCAGTTCTGTTTTTCCTTGAGCTAGGCTCTCATGTAGCCCAGGCTGATATCACACTGGTGGAAATGCTTCGGTCTCAGCCTCTAGAGTGCTGGAGTTACAGGTGTGCACCAGCCTACCTGGCCTATGACTCTCAGTATCTCAAGTGAGCCATTCTCATGTTCTAGAATGACCCAGCCAGAACTCATGAGGCCTGTTGGGGGCAACCTGATCACTTGGAGTCTTTGTATCTGAGTTCAGGAATGAGAGTTATTCATAGTTCCTTTCCCTCCTTCCCACCTCTGTCAGGCTTTGTTTCCTAAAATGAATGGGAAATTTTTTCCTCTTTTTTTTTTTTTCTTCTGTGCTGTGCAGCAAAGAATAATTTATTCTTTAGAGACTGGTAGAACTTTCTTCCAAACAAAAACCCTTCTGGCTTGATGGCTTCCTTGGACAGTATTTTTTGAAACTGCTTTCACTTATGGGGCCAGCAACCTCTTCTTGTTTCCTATTATTTTTGCATTGATCCTGGCATTTATATTTTTCTAGAAAAGCTCCTCCTTCTTCTGGATCTTTCGGGATTTTGTCATGGATTTAGGCCCACTTTATTCTTCCACACAATGTCTTTTTATTTCACCTTTCCAATTGCCAATGTGTATCTAATCTTTGAAGTTAGTTTGATGAAGGTACATCTCCTTTTTGAGGGAGTTAACTATCAATTACAACATTCCACTTTCTGACATGCTCATTCCCTTATAACTTTACTTTAAATTTATGTTTTATAGTTTGCTTATAATTTTCCTGCCTTTTTCCAATTTCATAAATTATCAGGTTATTTATTTTCATCCTTTTTATATAAAAGGGAAAGCATTTCAGATTGAGTTTTCCATGCACACGAGCCTGTCTGCAACCTGGCTGTCTTGGATTTAGTCTTGGCTTTCTCTGACTCAATGGGATTATAAGAACGTGTCTTTAAATGTCTAACAGTCTGGGATTTTCATTTTATCACTTCTTATTAACTTTAAGCTTTATTGAATGGTCAGAGAGGTGACCACCATGAGTTTATTCTGAGTTTTTATTGAGCTTTACTTTTGGCCTTTTTCCTCCTAAGGGCTACAAGAGTGGCAGAAATAAAGGTATACTTCCAGTTTTTAGTTTTCACAAAGCTGTCTATTTGGGTGTCACTGTTGATGGTATCCTTACCCTCTGTCTCCTAGCTTCTCCATCCAACTCCTGTGTGTGTGTGTGTGTGTGTGTGTGTGTGTGTGTGTGTGTTTAAAGATAGAGAAATATACTACCTTTCCCACAACTCTTGTGTTTCTGTTTTTTCTTTGTACAAAACATGCTGGTTGGCTGCCTGTCTTGCCTGACTTAACAAGTCAAAAGTTTAACAACCTGGAATGGATGGGAAAGAAAATAAGCTTTAGGAGGAGCTGAACAACTAAACAGAGTTCTCATTCTAACTTCTCCTAACCTAAATCGGTGTGCTTGTCTCAGTGTTCCTGTATGTTCTATGTGGGTTTTGTTGAGTACATGAATGATTCAGCACATCTATCTCCGTTGGATGTGACCGCGTAAACATTGTCTCATTGTGCTGGTCATTGTGTGTGTTCAGTGTAAGTCCGCATGTGTGTGTGTGTGTGTGTGTGTGTGTGTGTGTGCGTGCGCACATGTGCGCATGTGCTTGCATGAGTGCACACAAGTGCGCACATGCATGTGTTACAGCAGTTCTTCACATTGCTCTGTGACATTGTCTTCTGGAGCACTTTAAATCCTGAAGTTCTGCCTCTCTGAACTTTATTCCATCTGACCCTGTTTTTTCTTTTGTGGCTGCAGAAGATCCTCCTGGTAAGTGACAGCCCCATGCTGATGCTCATTCTCCACTGTTTGGGATACCTACTGGGGGTTCTAGGACCAGAGGATGGACCTCTGGGTACCTCTGGTATCCTCACTGCCTTCTTGGGCTCCTGGCCTGGTCCATTCCAAAGAGGGAACTCAAGGGTTTAGCTTAGAGGGACACTAAGCATTTCCATGTTTAATGACAGAGACTCAGTTCACCACATAGATGAATGCAGCTTCTGGGAAAGGTCCTACTCAGCCTTCGGTCTGACGTTCTCTATAGACATCTTGTTCTTAGCTCTTCTCACTAGACTATCTGGGTTTCAGTCAAGAGAGGCAGGCTTCTGGGGCAGAGCCTTCAGGGCACTTGCTGATTCTCTAAGGGAGAGGCACACCCTGGACATGGCTGGGGAAGGGCTGAAGCAAGAGCTGGAAGGTGTGGATGGAGGTTTGTGGGGAAGGCAGTGGCCCCTCCCAGTGAATATGACTGGTGAAGACAGAAAGGGCAGAGTGAGGTGTCACAGTTTCCTGTCTGCTAGCCTAGCTCCCCACACTTAACAGTGTCTTGCGCATGAAGTTATATAGCAAATGTAGCAAATCTTTAGGCACTCTTCCTTGATTCCACCTTGAGAAGTCTGTGTTCTGGTTCCCACTGCAGAAAGCGGAGTGGTGGGCTGGCTCTTGAGGGGCCCTGGCTCTACCTTATCATACTTCTAGGCAATGTATTCTTGACATCCTCCCTGCAGAGAGCTCTGCGTATCCTGGACCTCAGTCAGTTTATCCCTGGGATGCCACTGTGGTTATGCCCGCTTCACAGAAAGACAAGAAAGGCCCAAGTGCCTGATGGGAAGCAGGAATGGGGGTGGAGATAGGCCTGAGCTTCAGTTGCTTAGCACCACTGAAGTGTCCGCCATGGCCTTTGCCCCAGAAAATCAGAGGTTTCTGGCTCACTGATTTCCATGCCTCCTGTTTGCTTGTTTGTTTGTTTTTCAAGACAGGGTTACTTTTGTGTAACAACCCTGGCTGTCCTGGAACTCACCTCCTAATCATAATTACTTACAGGCAAGCCTTGGGATCCAGCCTTAAGAAGAAAAATCCCATTCAGTAGGCCTTGATTGTCAGATGGTCTCCTAAACTCTCTCTGTCTTTCTCTTTACTCAGGAGGAGGAGTTCATTGACTGGTGGAGCAAATTCTTTGCTTCTGTTGGGGAGAGGGAAAAGTGTGGTTCCTACCTGGAGAAGGATTTTGACACCCTGAAGGTAAGACCTCTCTTCAGAATGCACCCCCAGCCTAGCAGTTGTCAGGTTCAGGGACGAGCAGCAGGGGCTACAGCGGGAGACAGACATGGTCTCATGAGTCATGAACAGTTGACCACATCACTTCAGAGTATGGACTTAGAATAAGAAATCACTGAAGATGAGAGTAAGCAAGAAGGTATTTGTGGGACAGTTGACAATACTAAAGTGATGACTGTGGCGCTGGCCAGTATTTGTGGGCACCTAGGTTTGATGCCTAGTAGCAAGGGATGAAAGAGAAATAGAAAACGTGAGATGGTGCATGGGCATAAGTGCTTACCACCACGACTGACGACCCAAGTGTGAGTCCCTGGGCCCACAACATAGAGGTCCATGTGTGTGCTGAGGCATGAATGCATTAGTGTATACACACACACACACACACACACACACACACACACACACAAAGAAACAGACACAGACAGACACATACAGATACATACACACATACACACACATATACACACATACACACAATACACACACACACACACACACACACACACACACACACACACACCAAATAAATAAATCTAAAAAGACAGAAAAGGGAAAAAATGTTGAAGCATTTATAGGTGAAAAAATGTTTGGTTTAAAATGCCACTTCAGCTTTCTCTCCTTAAACAATAAAAGGAAAGTAGGGGCTTCCTTCTACAGATTTTCACATTACTGAAGAATTTCTGAAATGGTGAATCACGGATGTTTCTAACCGTGGAGGGGTTTGTGGTGCCCTTCTCTTGCTTTGGGGGGCTTTGGAAAACTGTTCTGCAGTAGGACCTCTGTAGTGAGATCAAATGTATAATCCAATTCAGAATATATCTCTGACCTCCAAGCTTTGACCCCCCACAGGAGAGAAGCTACCTAGCAAGTGTAATTAAGGTGCTAAACTTTGTCTCTGTGGATAAAAACAGAGATGTGTCCTCCAATGTCTGGTATTTTGAGAAAATTCTACAAATATAATTATACCTTTTCAAGGTAGACTAGTTTTTAGAAAGATAGTTAAAGATGACTCAAAAATTGTTACCCAAGGTGTCATGTGATCTCCACTGTAGGGTGGCCAGTTATATCCAATGTCAGATACAACATATGGTGTTAGTGTTAAGTATGGTTTAAATGTGGCATGGGATACACTTACCTGAAGATTATTTCTCTTTTATCGGAGACTTGAGTACAATCATATGATTTATAGAATCTTTTCTGGACTCCAAATGAGAGTGAGTTTGTACTCCACCCCTTCTTCATGGCTAGAAGAACAAGCACAGGACACAGGCTAGGAGATGAGAGTGCTGTCAAGAGGTGGGACTAGGAAAATGTTCAGCTAGTTGGGTTGGGGCAGGCTGAGCTCTCTGACTTTAGAGTCCCCAGGGTGGGGACTCTGGGGGGATAGTTTCACAAAGTGACCACGTCCTTCAGGTTCACTGGAGTCTGCCTGGCATGCCATAGCCCATGTCCTGACTGGCCTTCCTGGAAGCTGCAGGAGCCCAGCAATACCTTAGACAGCAAGTACTTCTGGCTCTGTGGCTGGGTGTCTGAGGCTGGGCAGACAGACAGAACTATTTGCACACCAGGAAGAAGGTTTGGCCACTTAGGTCTGGCATGTGGTACTGTGGCCATGCCAAGAAATGTGACAAAGGAAGCAAGGGTGAGGATATCTGCCAGGGTGGCCAGAGGCCCCAGCCCTTGTTCCTCAGGAGGATGCCGGATGCAGAGCTGGCACTCGGCCTCCAGCTTGACCTCTCTGAGGAGGTCTCTAACAGCTGCCAAGTGAGCAGAGGCTCTCCAGAATAAAGGCATCCCAACTATTTCTGGGGGAAAACTAGACCTGGAAGGAATTCTGGTCCTTTAATATCAGCAAATGGAAGAAAACCATTGCTACCAACAACACCAGCTTATAGTATGGTGGAGAGAGTAGTGCACATAGGTAGAAAACAACAACTATACATTGTAATTGCTGACAAAGGGGGTAAGAGCTCATAGCCTAAGTCGCAAAGAAATCATAGTGCACAGCAAAAATGCATTAAAATCAGAAGTCAGAAAGAACACACTCGGGAAAACACAAGAACATATTAGCTTTCCTAATGAACAAGAATAGATCAAACTCTCATGCTAAGCGATAAGAATTTCTAATCTACATTAAAAGTCACAATTCATTGTACTCTCCTTAAAAGACACTTAAAAAAAAAAAGAACAGAATGACTGGGAAAAAATAAACATTTCAGGAAGCAACATTTTGGGAGACATAATCAGGAAAGTGTAAATAAAGAGGAATCTGGTAGACTTTAGAGTAAAAAGCAAAGAACAAAACAGTGGGTTTTTTCTTTAATAAAAGATGTATTTCCCAAGTAAAAGCTCCCAGAACTTTGAAATGCTCAGGGAAAAATAGTTAGGATTATGTAAACAAAGGAACATCTCAAAATGACAGGTATTAAAGTGGAAGAGGAAATTTTAATATTACTATCTCTTTGACCAAACAGACAATAAGTAATAGTAAATAATAGAATTAAGCTAAGGGTTTTTTTTTTAAAGCTACAGCTAGTTAAATTGCAGCTTAACATAATGCTAAATCTGCAGCCTTGAAACAGGAAACAAAAATGATAAAAAAGGAAGACCAAATTAATAATAATAATAAAAGAATATATTTTCTTCCTCATGCTCAGAGAACATTTACAAAGCCTGATCACAAATTAGGTTAGTAATAAGTTACCCAAGACAGAACTCAGTCAGGACATATTAAAGTGCAATAAATTGAGAAATGAATACATTTAAACAAAAAGTCCATCCAGTTGGAAATCTACAAAGTATTTCATTCGGACTCCAGTATGAGCACAGCTGCATAAGTCAGCATTTCTTCCCTTTTCTCTTGGAAATCATTCAAACCCACAAAATCCATTTTTCAGAAAAGCTGGAAACAAATAAAAGCCACAGACTCCAAAATATAAGTGAGGGCTGCTCAAGGACAATTGAGATTGGGCAGAGGCCACGGGACATGAAGGATGATGGTAGCTCATGGAGACAGGGGCTCTTACAAAGTCCAGTGAAACTGTTCTTCCAAATGGGAGAGTGTTGGTAGCCACGTCAGACAGGAGGTAGATGCACAGGGCAGCGGTGGGGGGTGGTGTCTGTCGCTGTCTCTCTTTACTTTCCTATAACTTGGAGATCTTCATAATAGTTTCAGAACAAAGTGCTTGCAACAGGAAGTAGGGAGTGAGTATACCCCTTGTTCCCAAAGCTGCAGGAGCTTTGAAGGAGGTCAGGCTGACTACAGAAGCCTAAACCTGGTTTGATTCATTGGAGCTGGGAAGGTGGAGCGACATGGCGGAGCCGTGTCTGTAGGAGGCCGTGTGCCTCCATAGTGGGAAGGAAGGAAATAGCCAGGCTAGGAAAAGCCAACTCACTTAGTGGTTAGTAAATGTAATTGCGTAGCATTAATCCAAAATTACAAAGTGGAAAAAAAAAGAAGAGAAAGTAGAAATCAAACCAATAAAGAAGGACACGCGCCTACCAGACCTGTCTTCCCTGGGAGCAGAGGAGAAGAAATGTTTTCCTGTGAACTTTTTAGAAAGGAAATTTCAGAATGTGAAGCATGAAGGAAGGAACCCAAGAATGGACACGATCCACAAACTGGAAGGACTCTGTCAAGAGAGAAGAAAACATAATCTTGAAAATGTAGACAGGACAGAACAACCACACAGGAACCGCAGCTGGGCATAGTTAGGGTAGTCATGAGGGAAAGAAAGCAGAGAGAAAAAGTCCCGAGGAAGACAGAGGAAGTGACAGGTGTGTTAGCCAGGGGCAGGAGACTAGACACTAGTGTGATTAGAGACTTTGAAGATGACACCCCAAACAGTGAAATTAAACAGAGCGACATGTAGTCATTTACTCAAATTTCACTGCCGTGAAACAACACTTGAATATATGGTTGGAAAAGGTCCTTTGTGAATGAGGACAGCTGACCCCAATTGGTCAGCTTCAGACATAGTCTAAACTAGCATGCACATACTATACTTCAAAGACGAGAAGGAATTTGTTAGGTAGTCATCCCTGTTGTTCCCACACCCCTGAAAAATACCAAAGCCATTTAAAATAGAAAACAATCAAGGTGGTGATTTCAGTGACTGTAAAAGTCCAGAGCCCCTAAAACAGCACACATAGGATTGTCAGTGACTCACAGGGGACAGGATCTCAGGGTCAGCCATGCTGCCTGCCAAGCACTTGGACAACAGCCTGCTGGTGAAGAGGTTCAGCATGGATGGATCCTGGGACCAACCAGCTGGGACTTGGGAAGAGCACAGCATAGGAAGGGGTTGTGATCACATTGTCCCCTGGAACCTAAGTGAAGACGTGGGAGGTTCAGGGTAACAAGACAATGGAAACATCACTCTCATTAAAGATATAGAGAGAAACCACGATAAAAGTTAGAAAGGTGAGAGGCATAGGTACATTAACTGTCGTGCTGTAGAATAAGTGGAGTTGGCAGATCTTTGGTCAAGTTGGAAAATGACATATGTGAGTAGATGCTAATCAAATTGCATCAAGGTAAATACTGGGAAGGAGAATCTTACCTAAAACTCGGTGATGGAGGAAGAGGAAGAAGAGGAGGAGTAAAAGAATGGGGATGAGGTTGGGGAACATACCACAAAGACATTTTAGGAAAACAAATAAGAAACTAGAAATTCACATGACTACCTGAATCTAAAATGTACATAAACCTTAGACCCAAACAATCTGCCTTATCAGTACATGTAGTGCCATTCGCTCATTACGTTTTCCTTCTCCTGCTGCTCCTCCCTCCTCTTCTCCTTATAGAGCCCATGCCGGCCTGGAATTCACTGTGTAGATCAAGCTGACCTCAAACTGACAAAGATCCTCTCTGCCTCTCCAGTGCTGGGATTAAAGGTGTACACCACTGTTACCCAGCTTGCACTTAATAAACAAACAAGCAAAATACAAAATTTGACAAGAAGATAAAATAAACTCAACTTGTTGACTATTAAAGTGGCAACAATATACACTAGACTTTGAACTTTACTCAGAGCCAAAGCAGTCATTTTTAACCTTAAGAACTCATATTAATTATAAGAGATTGGAAGCCAATTAGGCATCAAAGTCTGAGACCAAATAGTAGAATTTTGTTTGTTTTGTTTTGTTTGTTTGTTTGTTTGAGACAGGATTTCTCTGTGTAGCCCTGGCTGTCCTGGAACTCCCTCTGTAGACCAGGCTAGCCTTGAACTCATGGAGGTATGCTTGCCTCTACCTTCTCAGTGGTGGGATTAAAGGTGTGCACCACCCCTTCTCCATCTTGTTTGTAGTCTTAATCTCTTAAAAAATGTTCACTTTTGTAAGTGTTGGATAACTTGAAATTTTGATTATTCTGAAATCTTACACCCTAATAACTAGTAGATGACTTCTCTGGGGTTTTCTTTCCAGTTCTTTCTCTTTTCTTCCTTCCTCCACCTTTCAACCTGCCCTTCTGTTTGCTTTTGTTCCTTTGTTATTTTTGAACCTGTCAAATACATCGTTTTTTTTTTTTTCTCCTCTGCCCCTCCCCTTCCCCTTACACTGCCTTGTTTCCCTCTCTTTCCTGATTCTTCCCTTCTGTCCCCTACTGTCTCACTCTTGAGTTTTTTTCTCATCCCCATGACAGGTCTATGACACACAGCTGGAGAATGTGGAGGCTTTTGGAGGCCTGTCTGACTTTTGTAACACCTTCAAGCTCTACCGGGGCAGGACTCAGGAGGAGACAGAAGATCCATCTGTCATCGGAGAATTTAAGGTCAGTCTCTGACTTGGCCTATGATTGTGAGGTTTCAGCAATAGCTGAACAGAAAAGGGGTAGTGGCAACTGTGACCATGGTTGCTGTCCTTGGGGGTGACCTTGTGGTTGATGCAGAATTAGATGGTGGTGTGGGATGGTTTGGGGTTACATGGTTTCCATGGTAATGGTGCTCAGAAATGAGAGTGATGGCCCTGTTGGTGACTGTGTTATTGACCATGGTGAAAAAATAAAAATCGAGTCCCTATTTCTTTTAGGGTCTCTTCAAAATTTATCCCCTCCCAGAAGATCCAGCCATCCCCATGCCCCCGAGGCAATTCCATCAGCTGGCTGCTCAGGGTCCCCAGGAATGCTTGGTCCGTATTTACATCGTTCGAGCATTTGGCTTACAGCCCAAGGACCCCAATGGCAAGGTAAACATTCTTGGAGCTTTCGGTCCCCTGAGAACAGTAGCAAGCCTGTCTTGCAGAAAGCAGACAGAGTTTCTGTCCCAAGAAGGCCACAATAAACCAGGGGACCCAAAGACGCTTGCAGAGCTGAGTGGGATCTGGGGATGTTTGTGAGGCCAGGGAAGGCTAAAGTCTGTTTGGGCTTCTGGAAAAATGGGGAAGCCTTGAAAGAAGGAAGGAAGGAAAAGGACTCTTATGGGTACCTGACTGTTGGTAGGCTGGGGAAAAGTTGGGCTTTAAGAGAGGCCTGGAGCATAGATGGCGGTCTGAAAGCTGACTGCTCAACTAACAGGTAGAACTGGGCTGTGGCACGTGGTAAAGTGGGCAGAGGTTCAGGCTGAGGCTGGTAAGGTTTAAGTGCTGGGTGGGAAGAAGTACCAGGAGAGGGGGCACAGAACTGGTGACTTCTGTGGCCTGTGGGGCTAGAGGCAGAGGGTAACCGGAAGGTTTGTTCTACCAGTGTTGATGGGCTGTTGGTATTGATTTTGTAAAAATATTTTTATTATTATTTTATGTATATGGGTATTTTTGTGTGTATGTGCTCCATATGTGCCTGATGTCTACAGAGGCTGGAAGAATACATCCTTAGATCCTCTGGAACTGGAGTTAAAAACAGTTGTAAGCTGTCACGTGGGTGCTGGGAATAGAACCTGGGTCCTCTGGAAGAGCAGCCAGTTCTTGACCTCTGAGCCACCTTGTCTGTTCACAAAATACCGTAATAAAACGTCATCTATCTGACGTTTACTGAGTTTTATAGATCTTCCCTTAAATTTCACGTCCAAAGCAAGAGAAAGAGCTTAGTTATGGCCAGAAATGGAGGAGGGAGGCCTAAGTGAGAAGAGTGGACATACAGAGAGAGTTGGAAAGGGAGGGAGACCAGCAAGGCAGGAGTGGGCCGTTGGAGTTTAGAGGTACAAGCCTGAGCCTTTCCTGGTCCCCTTAGACAGGTTTAGGACCTATTCGTGTCCCCAAGATTGGGGGTAGAAGCTTGGCATCCCCATATCCCACCACGGTCCTGCCTTTCAACAATGAGAATCGTTACGTGCTCCTAAGGGCAGTGCAGGTTGCTGCTTAACCTGAGCAGCACAGATGGTCTCTAGGATACGGCTGCCACCCTGTCCTGTGTTCTTGAAGCCTTATGGCACTGTGCTAGCTTTTGTTCCTCTCTTATGTCATACTCCTGCAGGATGGTGGGAAGTCTGCTGCTGCTTAGAGTTAGCATCCAGAAGACAGGCCAGGTTATTCTAGGTGGGCAAAATGTGGCCCTGTCTGTCTCCTTTTTATCTTTGGCAATAGGACACTTGAAAATAGAGAGGACCTCAACCTGCCCAAGGAATATATGGTTTTGTGTGTATAAGGGTAGGGGTCCAACAATACCTAGCTTTCCCTGTGTGCCAGTGGGTCAGGAGTAGAGGACACTCAGATGTCCCTTCCCACTACTAGGGATGAGGCTACAAGACATGTCCATCCATAATGTGTGGCAGGGTGAGGTATGTTGTGGGGTATGTGTGATAAGATCTGTTATGATGTAGTGTGGTTTGGATGGGTCCTGGCCTGAGAGGGCAATCTCCATCACCGCACTCTGATGGCCATTGGAAGCCAGAAACCCCCAAAGACACCTTGACCCAGATTTACTTGTACATTTCTGTATCTTCCAGTGTGACCCTTACGTCAAGATCTCCATAGGGAAGAAATCAGTGAGTGACCAGGATAACTACATCCCTTGCACCCTGGAGCCTGTATTTGGAAAGTAAGTGGGGAGTGCCTTGGGTTTCAGGTAGAGGGTCTGCTATGGATAACTCACAGATGTGGCTGCTACCACTTGGAAAGCCTGTATTTCCTTGGGCAGAACTTTTATCTTGGACCTTTTATGTCTGTGAGTGCAGGCTTGAATCCTATCAGGAGCTTATTGCTAAGCACAGAAACAGTTACCTCAGAGACTAGAGACCTCCATGAGCACTCAGAAGATGCGCTTCTTAGAGCATAGACTTCCCATCAAGGCTTCACCCCACTTTCCCCTTACAGTCTCACCTGACTGGTACATTTGTCCAAAGGTGGACATTGTCATTGGGAGAGTTTATGAAGCTTACTCATTTTCCACCAGTGTCCCTTACTGTTCCCATCTATCCCAGATGCCAAGTCACCAACAGTCACTCTCTTAGTGCCCTGTATGCTTCTGTGGTAGGCAGCTAGGGGATGAAGGTAGACCAAGACAGCCAGGCCCACAACTAAGAGCCATGGAAGAGGGCTGAGTGCTATGGTATGTGGGTGGCTCCTGAGTTCTGTTTGGTCATGTGTGTTGGGGTGAGGGAGGCCTTTGACTGTTGTTTATCTAACACCTGTAGAACCCTGGTCTCCCCATGTAGCAAGCCACACATTGCATTCGCATGCTAGCGTCTGCTTGCATATTGAGGTCATTTTGCCTTTGGAGAGAGAGAGAGAGTCCCAGCCAGAAACAGTTTTCCACCACGGTTAGGAAATGAGGGACAGTAGATAGAAGAAGTTTGATGAGCTCTGACAGCTGCTACAGGGCTTGTAGTTATGGGAAATGTGTGTGTGTGTGTGTGTGTGTGTGTGTGTGTGTGTGTGTGTGTGTAGACTTTACAGGAGCTCCTTCCCAAGAGCCCTTTCCATAAGCCTTCCTTATATTCCATCTTGGAAGCTGTTCTAGGAGTTCCTGAAAGTAGGTCCCAGCTATGCCCTCAGTAGCAGAATTTCCTATCTCTGTCTCCTGGTGCCATGGTAGAAACAGATGTCAGTGTTGTATTCCATCTCATTGTCGATTTCACTATGGGGTGCATGAACCAGGCAGTCAGCTCAGATTTTCAAAATGCTGACACACATCTACACACACACACACACACACACGCATGAGAGAGAGAGAGAGAGAGAGAGAGAGAGAGAGAGAGAGAGAGAGAGAGACAGACAGACAGACAGACAGACACGGGACGGGGGAGGGGGGTACATAAAGGCCTGCCTGGTACAGGTGCACTATGGGTAGGTTGTTTTAGGATCAACAGGAGAGCTGAGAAGGGCCACCTCCCTAGGGCAGCTTTCAATCTCCTGCTATTACCCTCCTGCTCCTTGCTCCCCACTGGGCGGATGCCATGGGTTTGCAATATCCTTGATGCCACCCACCGGCCCTCCTACAGGATGTTTGAACTCACCTGCACTCTACCTCTGGAGAAGGACTTGAAGGTTACCCTCTACGACTATGACCTGCTCTCCAAGGATGAGAAGATTGGGGAGACGGTCATTGACCTGGAAAACAGGCTGCTGTCCAAGTTTGGGGCTCGCTGTGGGCTCCCACAGACCTACTGTGTGTAAGTATCCAAGACTAGCTGTGAGCTCCCACAGACCTACTGTGTATAAGTGGCCAGTGCTGGCTGCTTATCAATGGCTAGCCAGCCACCCTGATTCTTAGCACTAGGGACCAACTGAGGTGTTCTCCCCTAGAAGCCAGTGCGGAGCCCAGTTGTTTCCACTGCACAGATAAGGAAAGAGGAGCTTGTAACTGGGGAGATTAGACCTTGAATCTGGTATCTGGCTATCATGGTATCACAGGTTAGCCTTGCTACCCCCTTTTTTGAGACAGGGTTACAGTGTAGCCCCGGCTGTTCCAGAACTCACTCTGTAGACCAGGCTGGCCTTAGACTTAGAGATCAGCCTGCCTCTGCCTCCTGAGTGTGAGATTGAAAACATGCACCACCATGCCTGGGTCTCTTGTGACACACACTGAGGTCTGCAGGGCACTGGGACCTGGAAGGAGAGATGGAGGAGGACAGAAAGAAGGAGAGGAGAAGATAGTACAAGAACCAAGCTTCAGCTGGGTCTGAGGGAGTCCTGTGGCTGCCAGGGGCAATTATGTGTGGAGTTTGAGTTCCAGTTTCATGCGTGCTTCAGTCCTTTGCTCTTTGGGACTCGGTTTCCTCATCAGTGAAATGGGGATGCTGAGCTATCAGAAAGGGCACCAGCTATGACAGTGGAGCATGGGCATGGAGTGTGTGGTGTAAAGGCTCCTGAAAGCCCCTTGCTCTGTGACCCTGGAGTGTTTCATCTTAGTCTTGTACTTGACTCTCAGCTCTGGACCTAATCAGTGGAGAGATCAGCTCCGCCCCTCCCAGCTCCTCCACCTCTTCTGCCAGCAGCACAGGATCAAGGCCCCTGTGTACCGGACAGACCGAGTGACATTTCAGGATAAGGACTACACCATTGAGGAGATAGGTGAGCTGTCCTTTGGCCCCAGCCTGTGGAGGGCTCTTCATCACAAAGGCACAGGAGGACACCGCCTCCCACCCCCATCAGCATAGTAAAGGAGTACCTGTTTGTGGGTCAGAAGTCAGGGTGGAGCCAGGATCAGAACTCAGTCCAGATCCATGGTGAAGTCATCCAAGGATGTTCTGGTTAACCTTGATTGCCAACTTGTCATGGCTCAAAGTAATCTGAGAGGAGCCACAACTGAAGATCAGTTTGCTCTACGGCCATGTCAATGAGAGATTGTCTTGATTGATGCGTGAGGGTTCAGCCCACTGTGGGTGGCACCGTGTCTAGTTAGGTGGACCTGGGCTGTGAAAGAAAGCAAGCTAGCCTGAGCTGGTGAGTGAGCCAATAAGTAGAGACCTCCGTGGTTTCTGTACAGTTCCTGTGCTGACTGCCCCTCCATGATAGATTATAACCTGGAAGTGTAAGCCAAATCAGCTTTGTCCTCCGCTGTGTTGCTCTTGGCCAGAGTGCTTTATCACAGCAAAAGGAAGCAAACTAGAGTAGAAGGCAAGATTTCAGGCACCTATGAAGCAGGTTGGGGTCAGGGGCCTGTCTTCTTTTGGCTTTGGTGGTGAGACTTCGGTCAGAGTTTGTGGTATATCCACCTCTGAGGAGCTCTTCTTACTGAGTTGTGCTAACCTCCTTGCTTGACCTCGGAGAACATTTCCAACCTCCTGCACGTAAGCATCCGGGGGAAGCAGCTAACCGCCTTGCCACACCCCATCCCTGCCCTTGGCTCTGCCCGATGTAGTAGCTGAGATGCCCCGCCACATGCTCTCCATGTGTCTGAGATGCCCACACTCCCACATCGCCCACCCAGAGCAGTTCCAACTCCCTGAGGTGTTTACAGGCCCAGCTGGCCCTGCGCCTCCTGCTTGTTGCAGAGATGTTTGATGTCAGGGCTGGTGCTGAGGTTATAAAAGGAAATGACGGCTTTGATGCCTGGGCCCCACCCCCTCCTCCTTGGTCTGTGTTCCTGATTCTCCCAGGGCTTGAGCCAGGTTCAACTATTAAGAATGTGCATCTGGTTGAGGGGGGAGTCTCATTTCCTCCGGGGGCACCCGCTGCTCTGCTAGCAACTTTAGCACAGGGGCTCTAGGTCATTAAATCCTGAGGTCCAGCATCTGCCTCATCTTATATATGAAGCTATTGGGGCCAGGGGTACTTAATGACCTGCCCGAAGCTACCAGCCAGCTGAGTGCAGGCCACACTCTTGGCTCTGCAGCACGCACCGTATGACTGTGCGCTTGGCTCAAAAGAACAGTGACTCAACCGCCCATGAGAGTGGGCTTCTTTCCGTCCATGCGACCTGTCTCCAAGTCATCTCCTGGCAGTGGAGGAGCCGTCCCACAGGAAGCAGGAAGCAGAAGCAGCATGCATTTACCTTTTCTAAATGAGTAGGAGCCCATCTACCCGAGGCCCAGGTGCAGGCCTTCTGCAAGGTCTATGTCTGTGAAGTGGGGATGATGTGATATTCAGCTGCTAGGGTCTTTCCTGGGATCAGACATGCTCACACTTATGTGAGCAGTGCATGGCCTACGGGTCCTCTGTAGAAGTGTTCGCTGTGATTTCTGAGTGTAGCTACCGCCATTCATAGAACAACTAATGTGACTTGGGTCATTTTTCTGGCAGCACTAAGATGACACATTTGTGGATACGGGGTTGCTGGGGCTCAGAGGTGGGAGTAGTTAAGAATAGGGATGAGTGGGCTTTGCCAGACGAGGAAGGTCAGTGTGGATGGAAGGGAAGAATTTTCCAGGAGAGGTTTGGTAGAAAGGATGGCAACAGGGAATCTGTATTTGGAGCCTAGAGTCTGTGGGCAAGTGATGTTTCCCTCATCGCAATTGAGGCCTAAGGACCAGCACAATGCATCTTTGTGGGGATGGTCTGAGGTGAGGAGGGATTCCTGTCGCTCTCAAGAGTTCTGGGTAGCCTTCAGAGGAAGGCAGCCCTGGTATGTCTTGTCTCTCACATTCTCATCCCCCTTTCCCCCTCTGGGGCAGAGGCTGGCAGACTCCCAAACCCACACCTGGGCCCGGTGGAAGAACGCCTATCCCTGCATGTCCTTCAGCAACAAGGCCTGGTTCCTGAGCATGTGGAGTCACGGCCTCTTTACAGCCCTCTGCAGCCAGATATTGAGCAGGTAAGCCCTTGCTCACTGGGCAGTAGAGTCATCGGACTCCAGAGTCCCAAGGATGGCTAGAGCAGCCACCTCCTCCATGGTCACCCCTCCCCCATGGCTCCTGTCTTTATAGAGTGGTCCATATGGGCTCTTGGGGCCTAGCCCTTACTGCCAGGGAAACAATGACAGTTCTTGCTTTGGGCACGTGTAGGCCTGGCTTCTGACTTGCCTGGGCATCTGAAGCCTTTCCATTTCAACCTGACCTAAGGGTGTCCCCTATCTCTGCCATCATTATTGGTTTAGTCCCGGAAACTCATCCTATACTGAGCTCCAGTTGAGGGCTCAGACTAGATCCAGGAACTCCAGAATGGTAGAGGCCCACAGAGAGAGTAGTTACTTCCTTTCGGAAGACAGGTGAACACAGACAGCAAGCTTAAGACTGGCAGCCAAGCCAGGCTAGTTGAGGAAGCAGGCTCAGCGTAGGGTGCAGAGATGGGAGAAAAGCCAGGGGAAGCTCTGAGGGTGCATTTGAGAGAAGCAGGCACTTTCTTAGG
Source organism: Montemys delectorum (assembly GCA_019843815.1). NCBI lineage: Eukaryota > Metazoa > Chordata > Mammalia > Rodentia > Muridae > Montemys > Montemys delectorum. The sequence continues at coordinate 11,009 of JADRCD010222537.1, read as the reverse complement.
TTGGCTCCCAGCCCCACAAAGCAGCTCAGGTTAAACCCTCTTGCCTTCCAACCTCATGATCTTACGGATATTATTGAATGGAGGCACTTTTGTTCTCGGATTTTAAGAGGGACGGTGGGGGCGGGGGGGGGGAGGGAGAGAACAATATCCTATCCTAGGGTTGCTGCAGGGGGCAGGGGGCAGGGAAAGTGACTTCTGACATAGAGACCTGAGTCCTGGCTCCCTGGCCCTCTGTGGCATTGCCTGGAGGGCAGTGATCTTTCCTCTGTAGTGGGTCCTATATCAGTCTGGTCTATTCCTGAGTGCTGATCCTCTTTCTGGTAGGTGAGCAGGCAGGCCTGAGTTTCGTTTCCTTTGGCCTGGTCCCCAGGTGTGTACTCTAGGCAGGTGTATAGAAACTATGGATGCAATGAGGTGTGTGTGTGTGTGTGTGTGTGTGTGTGTGTGTGTGTGTGTAGAACATGAATGAACTGCTTGTGTCTTTACAGGGGAAGCTACAGATGTGGGTTGACATATTTCCAAAGGTGCTGGGCCGGCCTGGACCTCCCTTCAACATCACCCCTCGGAAAGCTAGAAGGTAACAAACAGGCTTGGCCACAGGCTCTAGCTAGGCCCATGGCAAGAGGGCTATAGGAACTGTGGGAGAGAGGGAAGAAGCGTGCCTGTTGGACAGATTTGGGGCCACTGGATCTTGGAACACAGCTTGTTTGGGTCTGGGTAAGCATCCAGCCAAGCAGGCAGAAGAACTCCTTGGATGAGTTGGCCTGTCAGCTGGGGACATCCTATCCTTTCCTGGAATATCTATGCAGATACAAGTCATTTCCCTTTGCCAGGTTTTTTCTGCGTTGTATTATTTGGAACACAAAAGATGTGATCTTGGATGACCTCAGCCTCACTGGGGAGAAGATGAGTGACATCTATGTGAAAGGGTAGGTATCTGTTGTTTTCTACCTGGACCAGCTCTTGGTATCACCCTAGCTTCCATAGCTTGCGGGACAGGATGCTCTCTCAGGCAGAGCTGTGGGCTGGAGGTGGGGAAGACACACCCTTCCAAGGAGGGTCTCCCAACAGAGTCTGCACCTTTGGGGAATCATTTCCCTCAAATTTCTTTGAGCTAAAATGGCAAAGACTGAGGATGCTCTTGGGGGACCACTGAGGCATTAGATTGTCCCACTCTGCAGTCCCACTGTGGAATTTCCCTTGGCAAACTCCTTCACCTCTACAACTCTTCACTGGTCCAAGTAGAGGCTGCTCATCTGTTGGTGCATGTGGGAAATGTCCTGTAGTCTGTGGCCTTTGAACTGATGAGGACTGTCCTCTTCCATGTGTGACCAGCTGGATGGTGGGATTCGAAGAACACAAACAGAAGACAGATGTACACTACCGCTCCCTGGGCGGGGAGGGCAACTTCAACTGGAGGTTTGTGTTTCCCTTCGACTATCTGCCCGCGGAGCAAGTCTGTGCTGTTGCCAAGAAGGTGAGTGGCCCTTGACTCCGGGGGCACCAGGCTCTGGGGGTTTCACATTCCTAAGTCGATCCCCCACCTTTAGCATTACAGCTGACACCATGACATTCTCTACTCCTGCAGCTGTGACCTCTGTCTCTGTCACCCACAGGGGCATCACTGTCATCTCTGTACCCTACTTCTCTTTCCTTTTCTGCTAGTATTACTGTGGCCAGTGTCTCTACCTTCCAGGATGATCCATAACTACACAGCACACATCTATCACATAGCCAAGTTCAAGACCTACTGCCACTGCCTATATTACCATTCCTCCCCCCCCACCCCCCCACCCCCGCTCCTGAGGGCAGGCCTGGCTTGGGACTGGGTGAGGAGGTGGGGCTTGAATTCTTAGCAGCTCCAAGTTTAGGTCTCCTCTGAGTGTTGTCTCTGCAGTCTTGAAATGGTCTAAGTCCAAGAGTGGCAGAATCTTCTGAGGTCAGCAGAGCACAAGGCATGGGTGTGGGGCAGTGTGGGTCTCCAGCCATGCTGGTTCCAGGAAGGCCCCATGATGCTCTCCTCCTTCCTGACACTAACAGCTACCCACAGGTGTCCCCTGCTCCCAGAGTACATGCCTGCATGTGCTTAGGTCCTATTGGTCTGGTTTCTACCCAGAGGTAGCTCACGGGCCCAGCATCACAGCCTTGGTGACACCTCTCTCTAGGCTGTAGTGTGGCTTTACCTCGAAGGGAAGTCATAAATGTCTTTGGCTTCCTTACCCTCTGAATTCTCTTCATCTCATCCCTGTGTGAGCCTCCCCATCCCAACATACAGACTCCACTGAACCTCAGAGAAACCAGAGTGCCCCGCCAAATACTCAGGAACCATTAAAGGGAAAAAAATATAAATGTATTAGGGTTAAAGGGTAGATTGTTCCACCCAGAGATGGCAGTAGGGCCCACCAGAAAAGAAAGCCAAATTTAGCAGCAAAGTTGTGTGTAGTCCAGCAGTGCCCAGGTTCTCTATAAGTTTTGATCTTGCTTTTCCTCCAGGTTTGTCTATTATAAGCCTGTTTCCCTAATAAGCAGATACTGTGCCTGTCTGAGAGCCCTCATCAAATGCAGAGGTCCCTCTCCTTTAGCCAAGGACAGGGAGGGTGAGGCTGGGGCAAAGCCTCTTCTCCAGGGTTTAGTGAACCCTATAAAGAGGGTGGGCCTGGGTAGGAAGATTGAGGCAGAGATGCACATTGGTTGCTTGAATGGGACGGGCTACAGCATTTTTACCACAATGGGGAATTGTGGCCAGGCATGTCTGCTGCGGGGACTTCCTGTTTTCTCGGGTGCAGGAAGAAGAGAATTTGGCACTACGATAAGTGATTTGAGGTGGATGGGAGCCTGAGGAGGAGCTGTAAAATGATGATGAGAGATGGGCACACATGCACACATGCCCATGCATACACTCTCATACACATATGCCCATGCACATACCCCCATACACACACATGTGGCACATACAGAGGGAAGTGGAGGAGAGGTGGGGTGAGAAATGCCAGTTGATAGCTGAGAATTTTCACCTGGCAGTTCTGAGGGCCCAGTTGCAGGTGCTGGTTAGCCACGGGGGCAACCTTGTTCTAGCACCCATGGTAAGAAAGGGAAACTGGGTGGCTTGTGTGGGGGTCAGGGTAGGGTCCAAATAGAATGACTTGTTGAGGCTACAGAGAAAGAGCGTGGTTGGCCTGGTGGAAGAAGGGAGAACCTACGAAGAGTGTGTAGAGTGCAGAGGAGTTGAGGAGACGACACACATCTGGGGAGGAAGAGAAGGAATCCCCATGCAGAGGATGGCTGGAGACAGGAGGTAGGAGGGCAGAATCAAGTAGGTACTTCTAGGGGTGGGTCCTGAGAGGCAGGTGGAGCCTGCCCACAGTGGGGCACCGATTAACTGGTCTGAAGGGCAGGATGGGGGAGCTGAGGGCAGGCTGTGGGCTCCCAGGGTCTGCTGCAGAGGCAACCCTCTGCCATGAGGTTTGGGGCTCCTGGCAGGCAGGGAGGCCCTCCAGGGAACCCATTAACCAGACGAGACTGTCGTAAAGTACAAGGTCTCCTTTCATCCCCCCCCTTTTTGAACCACCGCTGGTTGTTCAGTCTTATTCCCCACCTGGAGCCCAGCACACCCACTGGTGCCTGCCATGCAGGCAGCCCCCCGCCCCCTTCAAATAAACAGCTAGTAAAAGGGCCCAGGCCGGGAGTATAATGAGCGCCTGGGACCTGAGGGGGCTCATTCCCCAGGCTGAGCCCCTGACCAGCTGCTCCCACCAGGGGCCGTTTGAACCTCAGGCTCATTACTGAGCCTGTAAACCAGCCTGCTGAGGGAGGCTGCTGGCGGCCCTGCAGGCAGCCTGGAGCTGGCTGTAAAAGCTGGTTAGAGGAAGCAGGCACCTGCATGAGGCTGGGCCAGGCAGCTGAGCAACAGAGGGGTGGCTGGGGTCAGCCTTGGTCTGCTTTCCTTCCACCCAGGCTGAAGCTTGGGCTATAGGGCTGCACATACAGTGGCCGTGGTCTCCCCCTAGGAAGCTTGGTGAGGTGTTTGTAACTGTTGTGGCCAGGGTGTTCACAGCCAGAGTGTCATGTGTTGTCACTGCTGTGAGTCAGTACCAGATAGAAATATTGTGAGGGATGAAAGGTTTCTTTTGGCTCATGGTTTAAAGAGAGACAGTCCACCATGGTGGGAAGGCACGTTGCTGGAACTCCACAGTCACACAGGGAATGTGAGGTGGCTACTAATATCTCCACAGAACAGGAAGCAGGGAGTAGGCGAATGCCAGTACTTAGCTGTTCTTTTCGTTTCTCCCTCTATATTCATTCTGGGAACCCGGCCCATGGGATGATGTCTCCTGCAATGAGGGTGGGTTTTCCCTCTGTTTAGCCTTGCTGGCAGCATCCTCACGGACACCTTTCTAGGTATGTTTCCTAGGTTATTCTAAATACTGTCCAGTTCACAGGGAAGATCAACTATCTCCATGGCATTGGGACACACACTTCTGTGGTTAATTGGGGTACCCTGTTCTCACCCCACAGCTTGTACCAGGAGATAAGGGTCCAGGGCTCAGGTTGGCCCTGTAAGGTATTTCCTATACATGCTACCTGGTCAGGTAGAGCCACAGTGAACAGAGAAGTCCAGTGATTTTCCCTCAAGTTGTGAGTGGTTAGACCCTTGGGCCAACTCACCCCCACACCTCCAAGATAGCCTGGTTCCTGAAGGGACTGACCTGTGGGCTATGGGAGACACACCACGGAGGGCACTGCCCTTCTGTCCATCAGGAGAGAGAAACTTCTTTGCAGGCTCTGGAGGTGGAATGTAGGCTGGAGAAGTGGGAAGGAAGATCTGGGAACCTGCCTCAGTGCCAGCTTCTAGTGGTGTGCCTTGCTTCCTTCTAGCGACAGCTAAGGTTGCACCCTGATGATCTCTGCCGGCCTACATGCCCCAGACCGCATGTGCAAAGCCCACTTTAGAGCTAAGAGCAGGAATCTGGAACCTGACGGTCTGGGTTTGAATCCCTGCTTGCCACTCTGTATTCTGTACCCTTGGACACTCTGTGTGCTTTGGTTTCTCAGCTGAAGGTTTGCCTCCCCTTCTTAGGTTGTTGGAAGACAGTTCAGGACCTAGCTTAGGAAATGGTGCCACCCACAGTGGGCTAGGTCCTTCCTATATCAATGAATAATTAAGATAATCCCCAACAGACATGTCCACAGGCCAACCTCATCTAGACAGTAGTTCCTCAAGGGAGACTTTCATTTCAGGTGATTCTAAGTTGTGGCAAGTTGCCATTAAAACTAGCCATCACACCCCTGAACAGTACCAAGCGCTTTCTAGTCTTCCTGATAGGATCCGACCTGGCCTGGGTATGACCCTTAACAACACACTGCTCCACAGCCTCTGCCTTGTAGTCTTATAGGCTAGAGGGACTTCCCTGTTTGCAGCTTTGGACAAACCTTTCTAACCTTGCTTCTCTGATCCTATGGGTCAAGGATGCCTTCTGGAGACTCGACAAGACAGAGAGCAAGATCCCAGCACGTGTGGTCTTCCAGATTTGGGACAATGACAAGTTCTCCTTTGATGACTTTCTGGGTAAGCTAATGTCTATCATTCTGAGCTTCCAAGAAGAAGCTCAGGGTCACTGGGTCCTTGGCATAAGTGAAGCATGTAACACAACAATGTCAGAGAGATCAGGGTGGTCCTGGAGTGGGTCTTCAGCAGAGGTGACCCTTGAGCCATGCCAACTAGTGGGACTCAAGAAGAATAAGGACAAGGGCAGAGCCAGGGCAGGACTGTGCTGGCCCTCACAGCTGCCTGGCCTCATTTCTAACAGGGAGATCCCAAAGGTCCCAGGTCATAACAGTCTAGCAATACAGAGCCCAAAACTTGTGGGGATCAGGTCACGCTTTATCCTTGTGCCCTAGGGACTGTCCTAATAAATGGAACTCAGCCTGAGAAGCCATATTGGGGCATGGGGATCTGGGATGATGGGTAGGAGTGAAGACAAGGAGGACATTGTATGTGGGCAGCAGGGAGTGCTGAGGGAGAAACGGGTTAGTAACAATCTTATCCTTAGTAAAAGGTAAGAAAATTTAGTGCTGAAACATGGTCTGTCCATACATGAGATATTGTTCATACACACGAAGAAAAGAGGTGCTGTTCCTAACTCCATCTGGTGGACCTTGAAAACATGCTAAGTGATAGAAGCCAGCAGAGGGAAGACAAGTACCACAGAAGTCCACGTCTGTGGGATGCCGACACCTGACAGATCCAAAGAGGGGACAAAGGCTGGGGAGGTGGCTCTGTCAGGAAAGAGCTTGGTGTGCAAGCATGAGGACCTGGCTTCAGGCCCAAAGCTTAGGTTTAAAAACAAAACAAACCAAAACAACATTCAAAGCAACAGCCAGATGTGGTAGCATTTGCTTGTGGTCTCAGAGCTGGGGAGATAGAGACGGGAGTCTTGATGCTCATTAGCTAGTCAGCCGGGCCTTACGTGGCCAGCTCCAGGCCAGTGAGAAACTTTGTCTCAAAGAAAAAAGATGATTAGCACCTGAGGAACAATTCCAAAGTTGACTTCTGGCCTCTACAGTTCACACGCGCACACACACACACACACACACACACACACACACACACACACGTCCAAAACAGGGAAGAGTATATTAATGGGACACATGGAGAGGCAGTGTCTAATAGACAAAAAGATAGGTTTCTCTCTAGAAATGGAAAATGTTCTAGAGTTAGGAGAGATCTATGTTGCACAACTCTTGACTCTAGATTTAAACATGCTCAGAGAAATAAATTTTTTAAATTGAAGATTTGTTTTTGTTTTATACATATGAGCATTTTGTCTGCATGTATGTATACCATGCCCATGCCCAGTGCCCATGGAGCCCAGAAGAGGGCATCAGATCCCCTGTAACTGGCTTTACAGATGGTTGGGATTCATCATATGGGCCATCCCAACACCTACTGGTGATTCTTTTTCATGGTTTTAAGATGTGTTAATTTTTTAAATTATTGCTTTTCAGAGATTTTTATACATTAAGGATACAGGACACATTTCATGTAATTTTTACCATTTTAAGTTTCTTAATTTTTTAAAAATGTTTAGTTTTGGATTGAAGAGATGGCTCAGCGGTTAAGAGCGCTGACTGGTCTTCCTAAGGTCCTGAGTTCAAATCCCAGCAACCACATGGTGGCTCACAAACACCCGTAATGAGATCTGACGCCCTCTTCTGGTGCATCTAAAGACAGCTACAGTGTACTTATTTATAATAATAAATAAATCTTTTTAAAAAATGTTTAGTTTTTAATATGTGTCTCTGTAGGTTTCTACTGAGTGCAGGTGCCTGTGGGGTTTAGAGGTGCCTGCTTTTGCTGGCAATAGAATGACGTGTGATTGTGAGTTGCCCAATACGGATACTGGGAGGATCCTACACAAGTGTAATACATGATTGTAATGGCTGAGCCATCTCTCCAGACCCTGCCTTTAAATTTTGCATGAAATTTTTTCAAATAGACTTTTGGGAATCAATCTATCCTTTATGAATGAGGCTTTAGAAAATTTATTTCAAAAGAACATTTTATTTTTAATGAGAAAACAACATTCAAAATGATATACAGGTTTTTCGTTTTGTTTTTGTTTTAACAAAACTTAAACCATCAACAAATATTGCCTTTGGACTACCTCAGATTTTCCTTCTTCACCCTAGACTGCATTTTCTTTTTAATTAGCTATTTTCTTTATTTACAATATCTCCTTTCCCAGATTCCCCTCCCCCCAAAAATAAATAAAATAAAATAAAAAAAAAACCCAAAAACTAAAACCTACTCCTGTTCCATCCCTCATCCCCCTGCTCACTACCCCACTTCCTCCTGCTTACTGGCCCTGGCATTCTCCTACACTGGGGCATAGAACCTTTACAGGGCCAAGGGCCTCTCCTCCCATTGATGACCGACTTGGCCATCCTCTGTAGACTGCATTTTCTAATCACATATTTTATATCTCAAAAGAGAAACAGAGAATTCAGCCCATGTATGGTAGTGTTCACCTGCCCACCCAGATGTCTGCAGTTGTCACAGGGGGGGAGATGATTTATGCCCACCAACAGATGAATGGGTAAACAAACTATATTGTCTCCTTGTGGCATATGATTCAACTGTAAAAAACAGATTGACATGAAGGGATATGGACAGACCCTGAAAACAGCTTTTCAATGAAATATGCCTGACGCCTAAGGACGGACGTCTGTAACTACAAGAGGCATGTCCACACAGACACGACAATGCTGGTGTCCAGGTCTGAGGGGACAAGGGAGTTATAGCTTGATAGTCAGTTTCTCTTCAGGGATGAGAACTTTCTGGAAGCAGTGGTGATGGCTGTGTAACACTGTGATTCTATCTAATGCTGCCGAATGAACGCTTAGAGTTACTTGGGGGTTGACAGAGGGCCCAGTGGGTAAAATGGAGTGCTGCTTACTGGCTCACTCCCTATGGCATGTTCAGCATGCTTTTTTATATAATTCAGGAGCACCTGCCTAGGGGTGGCACTGTCCACACTGGGCTGGACTCTCCTACACCAACTATTGAGAAAATGGGCAACAGGACAGTTTAATGGAGGTATTTTCTCAGTCAAGGTTCAGTCTTCCCAGATGACACTAGCTTGTGTCAAGAAGAATAAACAAACTTAAGCAGCAGCACACACACACACACACACACACACACACAGTCATACACACACTCACCTTCAATATATATATATGTATATATACATATATACACACAGATATATACATATATACACACATATGTATATGCACACAGATATGCATATATATATGTAGTTATATACATATATACAGATTCATATAACGTAGGTATGTGTGTATGCATTTTACCATGATAAAAATCATTTATGAGTCGATGAATGGATGGGTGCATGAAGGGTTTGTACTGCAGAAGTGGGCATCTGTGCTCAGAGTGAGGAAACAGAATGGGTAGATTACACACTTATGAATGGATGAATGGGGGGAGCTATATAGAGGGAGCAAGAGGCACTAGCCAGGAGCTGGGAGGCTGATGGAGTTGGCCTTGGCTGACCCATGAGTACAAGTTGAAGAGGTGGCAATGAGCTTTTAAATCTGCCCACCCAGAGTGGCCCTAAGTGAACAGTGACTGCTGCATCCTCTAAGAGCATCACTCTGCCACAGGCTCCCTGCAGCTGGATCTTAACCGAATGCCCAAGCCAGCCAAGACGGCTGAGAAGTGCTCCTTGGATCAGCTGGATGACACCTTCCACCCAGAATGGTTCGTGTCCCTTTTTGAGCAGAAGACAGTGAAAGGATGGTGGCCTTGTGTGACAGACGAGGGTGAAAAGAAGATCCTGGCGGTGAGTCTGTCCTCTCTAGCCCCATGGTGGGTATGGGCTGTCTCTTCCACGGAGCCCAGGGGAACACATACACATGCTCATATGAATGCATGTGTACAGGTATGGGAGGCCAGGTCAATCTCTGCTGCTAATCCTCAGGTTCCTGCTACTTTGTGTTTTGAGATAGGTTCTCTCATTGGCTCACTCATTAGGCTAGCTGTCTTGCCAGCAAGCCACAGGGAACTGTCTGTCTCTGCTTCCTAAGTCCTGGCATTTCAAATGTATCACCATCACTGGGTTTCTCTGTGGGTTATGAGGCTCTAACTGAGGTCCAAAGGCTTGCATGATGAGCACTTTACAGACTGAACCTCTCCCAGGCCCTCTTCTCTGTCTCTATTTCCCAATGTGTCCCTTTCTTCCTATTCCAGCCTTTCTGTCTCCGGGCTCTTATTACAGGGAGACCTGTTGAACAGACAAATGGCCTTATAGAGATTAGTCCTGAGTATCTCTGTGACTGGGGCTTCCTACTGGATGGACGGAGGCCATGCCTCTTCTGTTTGTGCAGCACTTTCTCAGGGATCATTCTTGCTGGACAAGAGGTCTGCTCTGGCAGGTGGGGGAGGGGTGGCCAGAGGACCAGGGTGAACAGTCCTTCCCTCAAGTCCAAAGCGGCCCCAGGGAGGAAGTTAATCCCTCTCTGGTTCCTTAGAAAGAGTAGTTGGCCAGCCCTCAAGTGACTCTTGTAGTAAAATATCCTGTTGTACAGAGACTCGAGATAAGCAATAAGAAATACATCCCAAAGGGGAAAACCCAGCAAGGTACATGCGCAGATACTGCGACTCACTACACAAGAGGAGAGAGTTATTTCCCTAGTAATTAAAGAACTATTTTTAAAAAATGCTTTTGATATATTAAATTAGATTTAAAAACATCAAAAAATTGGAAATGTTTATGCTGGTAAATTTTCAGGAGACAAATCTCAGTCCCCCGTGCTGGGGTTGCAGAGTTTGTTTCAGTGTGTGGGGAAGCAATTAGGCACTGTACAGTTCAGGATTTAGCAACGTTTATCTATGGCCTTGGACTCGGCCATCTCACTTATCGTCTCAAGAAATAACCAGATAAAATTAAAAATTTAGGTTCTGAGATGTTTGTTGTGCTATTATTTATTCCTTTTACAAAGCCGAAAACAACATAAAATAACCCAAATAAGTAGTTACTAAATAAACTATGGCAAACCAACCATGGGCTGCTTTACAATCGTTAGAAACCAAACCTTAAATAATATATAATTATATAGTAAAATCCCTCCCAAGTGAAAAGCTATAGAGCTGCGCGCACAGACCTGTGCCTCACACACTTGCAGCTCTGATGAGTAAGAATGTTGGGGATGGGGATGGAGGGATGGCGCAGTCCTTTTCTAGGGGACCCCAGTTCAGTTCCCAGCACCTACATTGGTTGGCTCACACATAATTACCTGTGACTCCAGCTCAAGGGGATCCAATGTCCTCTCCTGGCCTCCTCAGTCACCTGTGCACCTCTCTGAATGCACATGTGCACACACTCGCATTCTATCTCTCAAGTAAAACATATTAATAAAATAAAATAAAACATTAGAAAGCTTAAAGTGGTAAAATAAAGAAAGAATACTAGGGACACCTGTCTCCA
>JADRCD010222536.1:0-10828 GCA_019843815.1 Montemys delectorum | reverse complement strand
CCCCCAGTAGACACTTCTATTTTTAAACATAAATCCAAATGCCACTATTAAATAACATTTGGGGATTTGAGCAGTTTATTCTGAAGGCTCGTACAGATATTTTTCCATACTTGTTCGCCTTTGGTGTGATAAATAGATATGTTGCCTAATATGCCCTATGATATTTACGGGACAGTAGCATACTTTGGTGATCCATTTGCACCAAACCTAGGATCTTTTGTACTTTTACCATTGTATGAGCTGGGCGTTCACGTTTCCTTCCGTTGCCCTGACAAACATCATGACCAGAGCAGCTCAGGGGGAGGGAAGGGCTTATGTGTCTCTCTCACACTTTAGGTCGTGGTCCATCACTGAGTGAACAGGAGCTAAGGACTACAGTGTAACTGTAACTATACCCCTGTAAAATCAAAACCAAGGAGGAGACCACGTACTTCCAACAACCAGTGGCACAGGATGTACATCACCATTCCAAACCGTAGGAAAGGCAGCAGGGTGAGGAAATGCTGGACCAAAGCAAGGGTGAAAACCAGCTGGGCGAACTCCAATGTCTCATGTCAAAGGGCTCTTCTGATCTCCAACTCCTTTCAGCTTTGTTGACTGCAACACACTTTTCTCTCTTGGGCTGGCTCTACACTCTGTCTGCATTTCTTTCTCCACGAATACTTTTCTTCACAGGCATCTCTACTCTCTGGTGGTCATTAATGCTGCGGTCTTCACTTTCACGGCTTCACACAATGGCCTCTCTGGCCCTCCATGCAGGTACACCCCCAACACCTGACCAGCCTCAGTGGCCTTCCTTAGTCTCAGAGAGAGACCACAACTCCTTTCTTGTGACTCTAAAGCTAGAACCATGTGGCCAGCGCTACCAAGTTCTGCTGCTGGATGGGGCTGGAAGTCGGCCTCCCCGTTCCCTGACATTTTTTTACATTTGGATCAGCAGTCTGTTTTGTTAATTCTCTTCACTGCTTATGCTTTTCTTTAATTCCCCTTCACAAGTTGGATGCTTATCTGGATGGGATCTCACCCTGAGATCAGCATTCCCTTTATTCCATTTATTGTCAAGCTTTTCTTTAAACTTCACATTTCCTGGAGCACTGGACTTGACTTCACTACACTTCTTAGTTCTCCTTTTCTTCTCTAACTGGGCATTTTGTATTTTGCTTTGTCAGTATTGCTCCTTTTCATTACAGATCTGAATAAGAGTGATCGCTAAGCACCACATGACCCGGTCTAAAACTCTCTTTCAATGCCATTAAACCAAAGATCTTTCTACTTAGCCCCAGGCAGATTTTTAGGACAAAGACAGAAAGCAGACTCATTTTTTTGCCAAAGTATCATAATGGTCTCTAGGCCTCTTACTAAGCTTCCCCTCTATAACTTCTTGAGGTCCACATCGCACTCAGCTCTTTCTTCAACGTTCCAACTAAGATGGCCCATGAAGTCCCACCTGCTTCTCTAGTCCAAAGTCCCAACGTCTTCCACAGTTCTCCAATAGACAGCATGGTCAGGCCTGTCACAGCAGTGCCCTAGTCCCAGATCCCAACTTCTGTCTTGGTGGGTGTTCTGTTGCTGTGGAGATACACCATGACCAAAGCAACTCTTATTTAACAAAAACAAAAACAACAACAATAAAAAGTTATTATTTTTAAACAATGGCAACACGCAAGAAGCTAGACTAGTAGTGGAAAGCTTACATCTTGATCTGCAGTCAGGAGAGAGGGGGGGGGGGTGGGAGAGCGCCTTGCATAACCCACCCCAAGTAACATCACTTCTTCCAACAGGACTACACCCACTCCAACAAGACTACATTTCTTGTTCTTACTAATCCTTCCAACAGTGCCAGTCCCTGGTAAGCATTCAAATATATGAGCCATTTTTTATTCAAACCCCCACATTAGTTAACTTTTTAAATAGCCCAGGGCCACCTATTGTGGGGATGGTGTCACTACCAACGGGCTCCTGCACTGATCAAAATATATGAAAGTTTAACCAAACAAATCCTGTCTATGTGCACATGGATGTGTGCTCCCTTGTGCACACATACAGAGAGAGAGAGAGAGAGAGAGAGAGAGAGAGAGAGAGAGACAGAGAGAGAGACAGAGAGAGAGACAGAGAGACAGAGAGAGAGACAGAGACAGAGAGACAGAGACAGAGACAGACAGACAGACAGACAGACAGACAGACAGACAGACCATGATGATCATGAACATAAGGAAGGTGAATAACACGCCATTCTTCCCTGGAGGCTTCTGCTAACTAGCAAGGGTAAAACAGAATACAGTCCATACAGCTGAGACACCTATGAGGTTAAGGCCACACTTTCCAAAAGGATGCTGGGATATCCTACTTGACAGAAACAATGAGAATAAGTACGGATAGTGGACATGGCATTTCCTTCAATACCATTTCAAATATGCTTCTTGGCAACTGGTCTAGGAGAGAAGTGCCCCCCAACACATGAGCAGTGAGGAGAGCTTTCAGGGTACCCATGAGAGGAGGGGGTAAAATGGGAGGGGCACAATGTTTAGTGTTTTCTATGGCCAGAGATAGGCCTGTGACTGTCGTGGCATTGATCTTCTTGCCATGATAGAGAACATCTTAACCACAGAGGCTCCAGACCAAACCTTGTACTTTTTAAAAGTGGGCAAGGAGACGCTGCAGGAAGAGAAACCTAAACAGAAAACCCCTTCCTCGTTTTTTAGCCTTGCAAGTGCAACCTGAGTCACATGAGAGGGAAGGGAGGTGAGACTTCAGCACCGTGGGTATTCAATGAGCTGATGCAGATCGGACAGAATAAGACTCCTCAGACTATATATGATGTAAATGTGTGTCCTTGAGGGTGCTTACACTTAATAATTAATATTACATAGCAAACATATTTTTATATCATCAGTGTGTTTTAGAATGTGAAGCCTTAACCAGCGTCCTTGAGACAGATCTATGCAGAGGAAAGTAGAAATCTTTTAAATTGGGGTTGAGCCTGCTTGTAAAATGATTGTGTGAAGCCACGCCGCGTACCTACCACCTAGGCATTTCAGCTGTGGCCCATTTCAAAGCTGCGATCCGAGCTAGACCTGTAGACTATTAAGTCCGTTCAGGGAGGAGTTGGGGGAGGCGAGGTCACATGACTCTCAGCTGAACATACAGCTACTTCCCGCCTGCCGGGTGGGGTGTGAGCAACTCTGCCTTAATTACTTGAGGTCTAAGGGGAGGGGCTGGAGCATGGAGGCTGACGGGAACTAAGAAGAGAAGCTCCGTTGCTGCAGCTATGGGAAGCCTGTGGCCCTGTTGGGGAAAGGCTTTCCAGGTCCAGCCTGTTGTAGAAGGAACATTGTATCCCTGTAAGTAACCCCTCACCTCTACTTTGGAAGGAAGCCCAATCATTTCCTTGCTTCCTGGAGTGAGTTTTGGTAGAACTGTGCCTTTGCTTGTTGTTGAGACCTTAGGAGAAGGAGGTTAGACATTGTGTGAACTTCCCCCCGGGGAGAGATTTTAGCAACAGTGCTTAGGTGATAAAACAATGTTTCCATTAATGAAGAAATATGAGCTACAAATTTGAGATGAGCAACATGGTCATTTTGTTTCTTCTACTCCAGCTACCTTCCCCAAATGCTCTGAATAGTAAGGGCTAGACGCTGCCCCGTTTTTATACTTTCGCGTGTGTACATGAGGGTCTCTTCTACAGATCGAAAGGATCTGAGGGCAAAGGGCCCAGTTTCTTTTTCTCTATGTGTGTGGGCATTTGCTTTGTGTACGTCTATGCACCACACAGGTATGCTGGTGTCCATGGAGACAAGACAGGGTACTGGATCACCTGGAAGCCAGGAACTGGCACTACGGAGTGCGGTGAGCTTCCATGTGGGTGCTGGCAATCCAACTCCGGTCCTCTTCTAGAACAACAAGTGCTCTTACCTGCTGAGCCATCTCTGCAGCCACAAAAGTCCCATAATTCTCAGTACTAAGAATGAAAGTCTCTGCATGTTTGTCCCTACAAGCTTTCTTTTTTTCCCACTGCATGGATCACTCCCCCAAATTCGTGCATTTCCAAAATTAGTAAGGGCAAGTATTTTATTGTTATTTCTTAATTCTTATTTTATAATCTTAACATTGAATGAGTCTGTTCAAGCTATGTGAGCAACTGAAACTTCTTTTTTTAAAGGATGGACTGATGAACGGAAAATTGCATCCATCTGGCATCAGTTTACACACACACACACACACACACACACACACACACATCAGCTCTTAAATCCCTCTTTGAGCACATAAAGCAGGTTGTTCTTGCAAACTTGGTCTCCAATTGCAATATTCCTATAGAAGTAACAAGAAATCCATCCCTGTCTAGCCTTTCTTAGTTTAATAAATTAATAAGTAATTTTTATCACAATTGCCTTACTGCTATGGGCTCATCTTTACTGAGAGCCTATTCTATACCAGACACCTGCCAGTAACCATCTGTTTATCTGGCATTTAAATCATGCTATATCTGGAATGTTCTCAAAATGTTTTTAATAAGTATTTTTGTTCTTAAAAAAAAAGACTATTCGTGTTTGGAAGTTCTCAGTGGACTTTGTAAAATGATCCTTTGGTGACTACCATATATAGGTCCTAAACAGCCAGCGCTAAATCCTCCCCAACCTTCTTAGAGAGTTCAAACGCCTGAGAATTGCTAGCCATAAACAAAGATGGGTGTGTGCGTAATCATTTTCAATAGGTTGCTACACACACACACACACACACACACACACACACACACACACGTCTGCCTATCTGGAACATTCCAGAATACTAAAAACCCTACATAGATTCTTGTAATAATGCTATCTCACTCATTCTGATCATAATCCTCCCCAAAATAATACTTTCCCAAGTTTGATTAAATAAGAAGCTAGAAAAGATGGTCATGGTCTAAAAGAGCAGCCAGTGCGGGGATCAGTACAGAGGCCCTGCAGCAGAGCTGACAATGTTAACCCGGGTGCAGCTGACTCTGCATGTATAGCTACATTTCTGACAGTTAGATATCTACACCATGGGCCTTTCTCATGTCAGCAAAGCACATTTTCTTTGCAATCCAAGACTGTCCACAGAAGCACCTGCTACTGTTCGCCTCATCCTGTGCCCCAGTTCTAGAGAGAGAGCCCGCCATCCCTCCTGACTCCACACAGCCTAGTCTCAGGGGAAAGAGGAACAGAAGGTCCTCAGGAGTGGCTCTCTTCCCTACAGACTCTACCACACAGCCCTTCCCACTCCCCACGATAGCCCCAATGCTGCTGCTCTTTCGCTAGATTGAGGAGCCTCCTGTGGGAGTTCCCCGCCCCAGTCCCTTGCCAGAAAGCTGAGAGTTGACCCTGGGAAAGTCTGCAGCTCACGTTTTGCATACGTGTTTTAGGGGTACGTCGTGGAACTATCTTACGTTATTGCAACATGAATATTCCCTTCTCTTTATTCTATTGGTCTTTCTGCATTTGGCTCCCTTATTATTAGCTGTCGAGAATTCTTTGGGGAAGTTGTTGGGTATAAATAATAAATTGATGAAAGAATTCACAGTGAAAGAGGAGACAGAGGCTGCCACTCTTCCAGCTAACACATTGCTGACGATTTTTGTGGGTACCTAAACAACTGGTGTGTGATGTTTAGCTTTGTCTAAGGGCCACCCATATTCAAACCCCCCCCCCATGGTTTTAGTTCACTAGCACATTTAGGGTCTATTCACTTAGTAGTTAATATTACTGGAAATAGTTTTTAACCTCAGTGCGGCTCCCTCTCTGAGAATGCTAAAATATTAGCTTGAGGCCATTTGAGACTATAACAGGAAAACCACAGCTATCATTCCTAACTCCATAGCAAACAAGTGTAAAAGACTTTTCATCCCAAACCACTGAACATCATGCGCACCCTCAAGTTGGGAGCCATTGATAGTGTTGGACCTATGCGCGCGCACACACACACACCTCCATCACAAACCTGAAGATTATTGGGAAAAAGCCCACGCCCCTTTCTTAACAAGGTCATGACTTTCTGTTAGGCTGGGGTAGAACCTCACTGGTGAGCCAAGCTGTTGCCCACTAGGATCATGGAACTTGCCAAAATAAGACTGCTTTCAGTTTTTAATGCCAAGAGGAGCTCATCGGAACCAGGAGTCTGTGATTTGACCAGAGAGGAGGCTCCTGTCCCTGGCTCCAGGGGGGGTGCTCTCTAAACAATTACGCCGCCGGAGAGAGCTGCTCCCTTGTATCTTCATCACTGGGTAGCTGAGCTGTGTGCCTGTCAGATTTCCTCATCTCCCCTCGAGTGACAGCGGCATTGACAACATGTTATACTCCGCATTGATTTTACAGTTAAGGAGCTGATTGTGATGTATAAGGATTTTACGAATTCAGCTGAGAGGTTGACTTTTGCCTTTTATCATTCCATTAAAATTTTATAACCATCTTTTTCATGTCACTTCACCCATGAATTCTTACTTTAGAAAGTGATAGCTACTGCGGTGAGTGTAACTCTCCCTGTGTTCACGGGCTTTTTATTGTATTAGCCAACTACCCCAATTACAGTTATTACTCATGTTTTACATAATTGTGGTGACCCTTTCAACTGAGCAGCAGCAGGACAGTTGATTTGTATATAGAATTAGATGATCCTGCTTATCATTTTAAAGTTGAAAGAGTGCCAGAAGTCAGGTTTTAACACTTCCCTAGCCAAAAGGAGCTCATTAAGCCAAGTCTGTTCCTCTCCAAGATGTGTTAAAGGACCCCTTCTGCAGGGGGAGCAGGGACCGCACTCAGCTTCCCCCCGAGAGAGAAGCTAATAAAATGTATGCTGGCTTTGGGGAGCGGGGATCATGAAATTGAAATTGAATGTCCCCTCTTCCCAAGATAAGAGGTCTTTAAGGAAGGGCTGTGTTCTGTGGGAGTTTGAAGTGCGAGTTGGGCTCATTATCATGGATGTTTTACCTATCACACATCAGCATCTTCCGGAGAAATAAAAGGCTTTATTCTCCTCGCAGAGAACAAACTACATCCTTGTTGGTACTTTTCCCTGAAGAAGCTCACGGCTTGATAGCTCACAGAGGAGGGAATAATTATGTGAGACCCTGATGAAAACCTGCTCAGAAACACTCTGATTTTTTAAGTGTATCTTATTCTTCACCGGGGAGAGGGGGCGAGAGAGGGTTAGGCAGAAGGCTTACACCTCCACCATCGATCTTACAAGCTCCCATATCAGAGGAATTTTTTTATTTTTTATTTTTTTAAGATTGCAAAACAACATTCATAGCTTGCAAGAGTCTCACTTACTCTTCTCGGAGAAATAGCTAAGTGTGCGTGGCACACCTGGCTAAGGAAGAGCCTCACCCCCATGTTGGTATGATAATTGCTTCAGTACCTATGTACTGGGGAGGTGAGAAGAAATGTCACCGATGCATTCAGATGGCTTTCAAGTGGAAGGTGGTAATGGAGCAGCCTGGAGAATGCCTGTCCCCACGTCACTAGGACACTAGGATCTCTCTCTCTCCACAAAGGACATGTGACCAAATTGTCAAAAATGGCTTGATGTCAGGTCCCTTCAAAAGATGAATTACGATTCTGAGTCCAGTTGGTGATTAAAACATGGGCCCTTCTGTTTGAAAAACGCCCTTTAGCCAGCTATTATCACAGCCGCTGGCTTCACAAGTCTGTGGCCGCTTTAACACATAGACCTCGGTGGGACACTGAATCACACATTCACACTCAAATCAATGCTGTTTTAAACAATTACTAAATCCAACTATATCTTTTTAAAAGATTTTCAATAAAATCTAATGTTCACAGGAAAAAAATCTCATAAATGTCAAAATTGCTGTGGGCAGAAAAGAGGGCTATAGTATTTTTTTTTTTTTTGATCTGTTGTAGCAATTTATAGATCTCAGGCCATGGTTTATAAGAATGCTAAATGTTCTGGAATTACAGCTGTTACTGATCAGTGATTGAGCCAGATTTGTGTTATTGCGCCATGTTCCTGCTTGTACCTAGAGAGCAGTAAAGCTGCAATATAATAAAAAGCACCTGCATTTTAAATGAAATTTCAATTGAAAAACTTAACAGCCCTTCAAATTGCAGAATTTAACACAGCCCAGTAAAGCTTAAATAACACTTTGCCAGCACGGGCTGAGGGGATTCGCATTCAAGGTGACTTGATTGTGTCGCATGGTGAAATTATTTACAATTAAGGAATTTCTCTGGAGGGCTGCAGAGAGCTTGCTGCCCCCACCACCACCACCACCACCTCTGCAGGCATATGGTGGGCCTTTTTCAGTATTCATGGGGCCTCCCGAACCTTTATGATAATTGAATCAGTCAGAGGGCTGAGTGGAGCAGGCGCAAAACCTGTTAACCTAAAGGTCAGCTCTGTGCATTGTTTATTTATCTGTAGGGGAAGGAGCTAGATCATCCTCAGCTCTGTCACAGGCGGAAGAAAAAAAAAATCACCGATAATATTAACAGGGAGTAGATAAATCGCAAAACATGGATTAGCATGATAAACAGAAGCAGCATCATCTGGAATGGACAATGAAGATGCTGCAGGGTTTCTCTGGGTTGTAAACTCTTGGGTCTGTTAGAACAGCGTTGTTGGATATCATTGGGAATGGAGATCGAGGGGTGAGGGTGGGGGAGCAAAATGTGGCCAAAGCCAGAATTTTGTCAAACTGCCAGCTTGAATATGTCTCCTCTAATGCCTTGATTTTAAAAACCAAACACAAAAATGAAAATAATCTTTATGATATTTTTCAGCATTAGCTTTAATCAAAAGAAATGATTTTGATGGATCTCTATTAGAAAGGAAAGGACAACCCCAGAAAGATTTAGCAAGGATTTCACTACCATGATGAGAAGGGTGTCATGCCTGTCTTCTTACCTGCTTATCTCTTGTCTCTACTGAGTACTCATTCACTTGAGTTTTATTGTTGAGAGTCTATGGGAAGTTTGTAAGGCCATGACTTCATGGCTCTGTTCTTCTTTCTAGAGCCTGGACCTATAGATGCTCCAATTCTTCTAAATGTGAAAGCTAGGATGCTGTCGGTCATCTGGCGGCAGCCTGCAGAGTGCAATGGAATCATTTCCCATTATAACATTTACCTGCATGGCCATCTCTACTTAACGGTCTCTGGAAGTGTCACTAACTGCACGGTGGTCCATCTGCATCCTCACACGGCCTATCGCTTCCAGGTGGAAGCCTGCACCTCCCAAGGGTGCTCTAAGTCACCGGTGTCTGAGACTGTGTGGACGCTCCCAGGAAATCCAGAAGGCATCCCAAACCCAGAACTGTTCCCATACACTCCAACATCGATCATAGTAACTTGGAAACCTCCGGCACACCAGGATCGACTGGTTGAGAACGTTACAATTGAGAGACGAGTCACAGGGAAAGAGGAAGTTAGGAGCCTGGTGACCTTCCCAATAAGTCAAGCCATGAAGTTTATAGATAACGATCCTGCCCTCCGCCCTTGGACACACTATGAATACCGGGTTCTGGGCAGCACTCTTAATGGCGGTGCAAACAGCAGTGCTTGGGTAGAAGTGACTACAAGGCCCTGTCGGCCTTCCGGAGTGCAGCCGCCCACGGTGCGTGTGCTGGGACAGGATAGAATCGAGGTAAGGTGCCGGGTGTTCTGGCTTCTCTGCAAACCTACAGACATGTGAACTTACCCTGGCTGCTCTCTGTGTTGAACAGAGCCATCTACTGACAAGACTACCACATTTATTGTCTTAGGCAATTGCTGCAGAAACTGGGCTTTTGGCCTTTAGCCCAAACTATCTCAAATTCAATGTCAGTGTTTCATTTCTCCCCGTATCCCTTTAATTATATTGTTGAAAGACTGCTATTTGCCTCGTGCACATGAAATACTTTGATACCGCTGTGGGATGCTTAGCCTCGGCGCCACAGCATATTTAAACGGATCAGAAAATGAGACGAGATGGGGAGCTGATAGAAATCCTGAGAAACATATATTAACAAACAAAAATTCCACACAACAATATTCCCGGCTTCGTTAAAAAAAAAAAAGTCAAAGAACTAAAATGATGGAAAAAGAAATTAAGAAAACAGCATATTGCTAGGGTATCCAGAAAGCTCAATTATTTGCCTCATTCTTCAGGGATTGAACTCCGGAGGATGGGGTAACTACCATTGTTTTGGCTGGCATACAAACTTCATTCAAGGGAAATTAGTGTAACCAAACAGGAGGGAGTTTTGCAGCTTAGAAGCCTCTTTTGTGTAAATACACACATGCTTCCGTGGATTCGGTCTTGTACCACTGCCAAAAGGCTTGGTACAGCGGCTTGCTCACCAGAGCACAAAGCCTAGGGCATTTGCATAACAGCAAAGTTCATCTGTTGGAATTATTCCTTGGGTCTAGGCTGTAGTCCCTCTCACCAATGAAAGACACACACTAGGTGATGCTAGGTGAGTTAAAATTTGGAAGAAAAATTCATTTAACCCGTGAACTAGAAGTAACTGCTTATCAGTTTTTTTTTTTAATTTGGCCTTTGAAAATTAAACACCCAAAATAATCTTAATTGTCTTCCCTCTGAGAGTTGTTAAAGCAACACAATTTTGGTAAATTTGAGTAAAGCATACGGTATTCTGTTGATTTAGTACTAAACGGAATTTAATTTTTAAATACAGCCTATGGGATATTTATTGTATGAACTGGAAAAAAATCATAACCAGTCTTCAGTCGAATAAAAAATAAAACAAACAAACAAACATAGAATCACTAATTATTCCAGAACTGACCTTTTCAACTTTGGAAACGTTCTGTGGGACTTTGGGGTAGTGTTGGTTGATGGTCTGT
>JADRCD010222535.1:0-19715 GCA_019843815.1 Montemys delectorum | reverse complement strand
TTTTTTTTATTACAATGATAAAACAAATAGAATAGGATAGAGGGTCAACTTAGAAAAGAGACTTTTACAGCCTACATCTCAAGGACACAACTGTTTGGGTTGAGGAAAGTCAAGGCAACAGAATCTTGAGGCAACCAGTCACATTATACCCATACAGGAGGCTGAGAAGGATAGGCGAATCCATGCTGGCGCTCAATTCACTTTCTTCATTTTATACACACCTGTCCCAAAAATAGTGATACCTACAATTAAGATGGAACTTTCTACATCCACCTATATAACTCAATAACATGTTTAGAGGATCAGGGCCCAAAAAGAGCTGGTGAAGGCCTGGTCTGGCTCTTCAGAGTTGCTGCCTGTGGAGATCCTACATCTTCAGGATCACCATCTTGTTTCTTGATTGTGTCCAAGGTTTATCTCCATTAGGACATTTGGCTCAGTTCCCTGTCTCCTCAGAGCACCAATTCAACACTGCAGTTCTCACACCATTAACAAGAGCAAGGGCCTGTCAGCCAAGAGTGTTCACACTTGACTTTAACCAAACAGCTAGAAAACATAAGACAAGGATCTCCTCTTCGTGGATCTCAACTATTCCACATATCAACTCAGGAAAAAAGTAATTTTCTATATCATGAGAATGCAAAGATATGGCAAGGTTTTGTAGTGCCCAACCTCTTCATAGGAGACCAAGCAAGAAGGGCAAAGGCAGCCACTTCCGGTATGGGTTGTGCCTCTTGTTACCACACACAGAACTGGCTGACCTTAGTGCCAGGACTGAGGGAGAAGGTGGGACTTCAAAGATTATGCATACCAATCAGCAAATGTCAGAGACAAGGTCTTATTTAAGAAAATTATATTTTCAAAACCATCCAACAGTGTCCTAAAAGATACTTCCTCTAAACATCAAAAGGAAGTTTGTGTATATTAGGAGGAAGCTTACAATGATAAATACCTAATGGTTTGAGTGTCCATCATTTCTATTCAGATATTTCTCATTCTGAAAACTGGCTCTTGCACATAATTTTTTGTTATCATTTAAGTTAAATTCCTTATAACAAAAAATTTATAGTGACAACAATAAAACAAACAACATCAATAACAAAAAAAGAAACCACAGACTTATAATGCACAATGGGGAATGTGGTATCAGAACCATGGTATCAAGACAGTTTTACTTATTATAAAGGAAAGTGTTTCACAAGAATAATGACACTAGTAGGATGTGTTCCCCAACACATGAATTGACAAGAGAAGAGGGAAACAAATCTCCAAAAGTCTACAGCTTTATTGTGTAGTTGTCTTAGTCAGGGTTTCTATTCCTGCACAAACATCATGACCAAGAAGCAAGCTGGGGAGGAAAGGGTTTATTCAGCTTACTTCCACATTGCTGTTGATAACCAGAGGAAGTCAGGACTGGAACTCCAGCAGGTCAGGAAGCAGGAGCTGATGCAGAGACCATGGAGAGATGTTCCTTACTGGCTTGCTTCCCCTGGTTTGCTCAGCCTGCTCTCTTATAGAACCCAAGACTTCCAGCCCAGGGATGGCACCACCCACAAGGGGCCCTACCCCCTTGATCACTAACTGAGAAAATGCCCCACAGCTGGATCTCATGGAGGCACTTCCCCAACTGAAACTCCCTTCTCTGTGATAACACCAGCCTGTGTCAAGTTGACACACAAAACCAGCCAGTACAATTGACCCCTTGTCAGCTTGACATACAAAAATATCATTATTAAGCCTCAACCATTACTTTCTTATTCATCCCCAAGATCTAAAGTCTCATAGTCTTTACATATTAAAAGTTCAATCAATTTAAAATGTTCAATATCTTTTAAAATTCAAGGTCTCTTAATTGTGGGCTCCACTAAAATACTTTCTTCCTTCAAGAGGGAAAAATATCAGGGCACAGTCACAATCAAAAGCAAAACCAAGGTCTGGGATCCAACTCATGATTTTCTGGGTTCCTCTAAGGGCTTTGGTCACTTCTCCAGCTCTGCCCTTTTCAGCACACATCTTGTCTTCTAGGCTCCAGATGCTTATACTTCATTGCTGCTGCAGTCCTTGGTGGTCATTGCATGGTACTGATATTTCCAAAACACTGCTGTCTTCCACTGTAACTAGGCTTCACCAATAGCCTCTCATAGGCTCTCTTCTTGGTTCCAAGTCTCAACTCCTTTGCATGACCCCTTCAGTCCTGGGCCATCAATTGCAACTGAGGCTATACCTTCACCAATGACCTTCCATGGCCTCTCACTGTGCTGAGCCTCAGCTTTTCTTCATGACCCCTTTGTGCCTTCAAAATCAGTATCACATGAGTGACTCTTACACATTACAAAGTCCTGCTGCAGCACAAGATACAACTTTGGCTATCTCTGGAACACAGACTCTTTGCTCTCAAAAAACACTTCCCAGAAGATACCTCAATGATGCTGGTCTCTTCTTAATCACTGCTAATTTCTTAGCTCCAGCTAACCAGCATCAATAGTCCTAGTAATGCAAAATTTTCACTTTAGTAGTTCTGGTATCTTGCCAATCACAGCTGATTCTTCAGCCCCAGATAACCAAAGCCACAGAATCTTCACAATCAAAACAACATGGCCCTGATAAGAGTCTTTAATCTTCCCTCTGAAATTTCACAAGCCAGGCCTCTATCTTCTGCACTGTTTGCAACATGATCTTCCAAGCTCCCACAGAACATCCCACAGAGTTCTTAACAAACCAATGGCTCTTCTAGCTCAAAGTTTCAAAGTCCTTCCACAGTCCTCCCCAAAACATGGTCATGTTGTCACAGGAATACCCCACTATGCTGGTACCAATTTGTCTTAGTCAGGGTTTCTATTCCTGCACAAACATCATGACCATGAAGCAAGTTGGGGAGGAAAGGGTTTATTCAGCTTACTTCTACATTACTGTTGATCACTAGAGGAAGTCAGGACTGGAACTCAAGCAGGTCAGGAAGCAGGAGCTGACACAGAGGTCATGGAGGGACGTTTCTTACTGGCCTGCTTCTCCTGGCTTGCTCAGTCTGCTCTCTTATAGAACCCAAGACTTCCAGCCCAGGAATGGCACCACCCACAAGGGACCCTAGCCCCCTGAACACTAATTGAGAAAATGCCCCACAGCTGAATCTCATGGTGGCACTTCCCCAACTGAAGCTCCCTTCTCTGTGATAACATGAGCCTATGTCAAGTTGACACATAAAACCAGTGGTGGAAAAGTTCTCAACCCCAATATTTAGATCTTTCTCTACATCCAAAACATATTTCCCTCCTGAATATTTTCTTACAAGTGATTTGCAACATTAGCACTAGGTTTTCCTATAAAACAAGAAACCTAACATCCTCAAATTGATTTTCCAGATGTGGTGACCATGCAAAGTCTACTAAGGTGTGAAGAGTGTGAGGCAAGGGGATGACCAGACATGGTGACCATGCAAGGCCTGCCACTGTCTCTCTTCTTCACTTGTCAGCCCCCTTCAGGATCCTTCTCTGGCTGCAGCAAGCCTCAAACAGCAGAATCCCAGGAACTTTTAGGATGAAGCCAGACAGGCCCATCCAGATGAGGTTCTCCATCATGTGATCCCAAGACTGAGTCTGGAGATTGTGGGCAAAGAGGTCAGGGCTGACCAAAGCCACTATTAAATAACTGGTTTTCCACTCTGAGAGGCTCCCTGCTCTGTATAGAAATTGACTCTTTGTGTTTATGCTCCAAGTAGAATTTCTCTTACTCACCTGTCTTCTCTTCTGACATGTCTTGTGGCTGGCTGGTGATCTCAGGCACTCCTGAGAAATAAAGGCATGTTGGGTGTGTGAAGTACTCAAGAGAACTAACTTTTGTCAAGTTTTATCTTCTTATTTTCTATAAATTCATATTATTCTCATCACATAACTTCATGAAGATCCTCCTGGTCTACTTGATGTCTTCAGCTCGACCAGGCTCTGAGTTCCGCGCTTCTGGACGAAGCACATCTTTGAAACAGAGTTTATCTTTTTCCAGAGAGCTCAGATGGAAAAAATATAACCTCCTAGTTCAGAATAAGGGAAGTTTTGTGTCCTCCCAGCTCAGTGTGAATTACAAAATGTGGAAAGATAATTTCTCTTAAGATTGGTTTGGACTGATTCACCAGCTGAGAACCCAAAATTCAGCCACAGAGTAATCATGGCCCCATGAATATCAAGTGCTGGGGTTCTTTCCGAGCACTCAACTCACCGAGTTCCCATGATGCTTTTGTTTAACATCTCATCTAATCATCCTATGGTTAGGGACACAAACAATGCAACCACAAAGACATAAAGATATGCTCATAATATACATAAATCCAGATGTATTCTTATAAGCAGTTAACCTAAGTCATCAACGAATAGCCCAATAATAAGCATGCAACAATATATTACCTGTATCCATATCTGAAGAGGATATAGACTCCAGGGGAGAAACCAAGACAGCCTTGTTCCTAAACCAATGTAAATTCTTTTATTTAAAAAAAACTTTTATTGCATTATGATGAGAAAAGTTACATGATTTCAATTTATCTGAATTTGTTAACATTTAAAAACATATTTTAAGTAAATAGAATTAAATCACATTCTTGTTTCCCTTTTGTACCCCCACTCCTCCCAGAGGCTCTCCTTCAATACCTACAATATCTTTTTTGTCATATTCCTTAAAATTTATAAAATATTGTAACAATAAAAATAAGTATTATAAAAGTTGTTTGATATAAAACAACAATCAATTTAACAGTCTTATGTAGATGCTTTTCTACAGCAATAGTGAAAATACATTTTTCTCAATATAAATTTTAAATAACTCCACACATATTAACTGTATACTTCAAAATAATACATCACTACTGGTATTTTCTTTTTCCTTTGTTTTCTTAAATGAACATAAATATATAAAGTTTTTTTTTTGTTTTGTATTTAGTAGAGTTTAAAATCTTGGCTCTTACTGTGGTACAAGCCCAAAATAAGAACAATTTTTAGACACTGGATTTCATTGTAATAAGGCTGTACTTCAATGACTCTCACATCACCAAAGGGTTTTACCTCCATCGTAGCTAAGCTGAGAGTTGATAGTTCTGCTGCACCAAGAAATGAATTCTAGGCTCCATTTTTGGATACAGACTTCCTGCTATGGTCAAAGCTATTTGACTTGAGTGAGTGACTTTATTCTCAGCCCACAGAGAACAGGTTACATTCATTTAAGAAATGGTGAGTGTATTAAGATGATCTATCCATAAAGTCATTCACCAACTGTTTTAATGAACAATGGTTCTGCTTGGAGGGTGGCACAGATATTAGGTGAGGATAGAATTTGGTTCATTAGCTGTGATAATTTCGAAAAGCATTCATCTCAGAGAAAGAGTAACTTATAAAGTCCTCTTTTTCAAACTTGATACAAGAGTACCAAACGTCAAGCAAAGCATTCAGTCTTACTCTTTGTTGTTCTCTTAAGAGCAACCTCCTTAGTTAATGATCTATACTTCTTTTGGGTATATAAATACTTTTGAAATATATAAGCTTTTCTGAAAACCATAGTATAGTGTAAAAACATGAAATAAACAATACTACTAATAGAGAGGCTGAGAAAGGAGAAGCAAGATTTTAAAACCCTTATGTTGTACACAGCCAGACACTGTCACAAACAAACAAGCTGAAAGTGTATAAAGATTGTACAATGTTGGACCTATTTCTCCAATTACCAAATTAGAGAGACCATTGGATGACAATTAACAAATTTCTAATTCCTCATATTATTGGATTTGAATTGATTAGGATATGTTGGTAATATTAATTTTCATATTAATATATTAAGAAAAAGTAATTGTCACTTCCTGATTTGTGGTAAGAGGTGGAATTAGGTTTGTGTGGATTTGCTGAAAGATTACTTTCTTGCTTCTTCTAGGGTGTAGTTTTGCTCCTTATGCTGATGTTTTTCATCTATTATCCTTTGTAGGGCTGGATTTGTGGAAAGATATTGTGTAAATTTTGTTTTGTCATGGACTATCTTGTTTTCTCCATCTATGGTAATTGAGAGTTTTGCTGGGTATAGTAGCCTGGGCTGGCATTTGTGTTCTTGTAGGGTCTGTATGACATCTGTCCAGGATCTTCTAGCTTTCATAGTCGCTGGTGAGAAGTCTGGTGTAATTCTGATAGACTTGCCTTTACATGTTACTTGACCTTTTCCCCTTACTGCTTTTAGTATTCTTTCTTTCTTTTGTGCATTTGGTGTTTTGACTATTATGTGGCGGGAGGAATTTCTTTTCTGGTCCAGTCTGTTTGGAGTCCTGTAGGCTTCTTGTATGTTCATGGGCATCTCTTTCTTTAGGTTAGGGAAGTTTTCTTCTACAATTTTGTTGAAAATATTTATTGGCTCTTTAAGTTGGAGGTCTTCACTCTCTTCTATACCTATTATCCTTAGGTTTGGTTTCCTCATTGCATCCTGGATTTCCTGGATGTTTTGCGTTAGGAGCTTTTTGCTTTTTACATTTTCTTTGACTGTTGTGTCAATGTTTTCTATGGTGTCTTCTGCCCCTGAGATTTTCTCTTCTATTTCTTGTATTCTGTTGGTGATGCTTGTATCTATAACTCCTGATTTCTTTCCTAGGTTTTGTGTGGCCAAGGTTGTCTCTCTTTCTGTTTTCTTTATTGTTTCTATTTCCATTTTTAGATTCTGGATGGTTTTGCTCATTTCTTTCACCTGTTTGATTGTGTTTTCCTGTAGTTCTTTAAGGGATTTTTGTGTTTCCTCTTGAAGGGCTTCTAGCTGTTTACCTGTGTTCTCTTGTATTTCTTTGAGGGTGCTATTTATGTCTTTCTTAAAGTCCTATATCATCACCATGAGAAGTGATTTTATATCTGAATCTTGCTTTTCCAGTGTATTGGTGTGTCCAGGACTTGCTGTGGTGGGAGAATTGGGTTCTGATGATGCCAACTAACCTTGGTTTGTGTTGTTTATTTTCTTATGCTTCCCCCCCACCCCACACACCATCTGGTTATCTCTAGTGCTACCTGCCCTTGCTAAATCTGCCTGGAGCCTGTCCTTCCTGTGATCCTGGTTGTCTCAGAACTCCTCAGAGACAAGTTGTCTCTGTGATCCTGTGATTCTGGGATCCTCTGATCCTGGGCTTGTTAGAGCATCTGGGAGTGGACCTTCCTCTGTGTTGTGGGACTGGCTGTGAAGCTTGCACCCAAGGTCTGCTCAGGATACCAGCCCAGATAGGCCGGCACCAATGTAATTATAACTGCATGCTAAATGCTTATCTTTTTACCCATGAGTAAGTGAAGCTATCGTCCCTCATCAAAGAAGCTTTTTTTTTTTTTTTTTTTTTTTTTTATTTCATTTGCAACATATGAGAAATGTTATAGTGCTCCACAACTGGTCAAAATAGAAGTGGCATTGGTGTGCCCAGTCCAAGTGGGTACTTCTATAACCAAAACCATGTACCTTATATGTAAGGAACATCAAAATAGTGAGATAGAAAAGTTATAAGAGTCAGAGAAGTAGTAGTCCTGTTATACAATAAAGACTTCTGGTCAGGAAAGGGAAGATACACACCTGAATTGGCAAAAATATCATTGTCTAAGTATGGGCTACATAGTGACCACATGGACTGCATAGTCACTCCCAGGACTCCACTGCACATCTATGGATCAGATCAAACTAATCAGATCAAAGAGCAGCTGGTAGATGACACGAAATAGAGACAATGATAAGTCTGTGATGTCTTCAGTTGAAATTGTTTGGAGACAAAAGAAGAAAATATAAGGATCCCTGGAGAATATCATCCTGAGTGAGGTAACCCAATCACAAAAGAACACACATGGTATGCATTCTCTGATAAGTGGATATTAACCTAGAATATTGGAATACACAAAGTACGAACCACAAACCATAAGATAGTCAAGAAGAAGGAAGACCAAAGTGAGTATACTTAGTTCCTTCTTAAAAGGGAGAAAAAAATACCCATGGAAGAAGTTGTAGAGGCTAACTAGGGAGCAGAGACTAAAGGAAGGATGATTCAGAGACTGCTCAACCTGGGAATCCTTCCCAAATTCAATCATCAAATCTAGACACTATTGTGAATGCCAGCAAGTGCTAGCTGACAGGAGCCTGAAATAGCTGTCTCTGGACAGGCTATGATAGCACCTGACTAATACAGAAGTAGAGGCTCACAGCCATCCATTGGACTAAGTTCTTCCCCAATGAAGAAGCTAAAGAAAGGACTCAAGGAACTAAAAGTTTTGGAGCTCCTTAGCATGAACAACAATATGAACTACCTAGTACCCTCAGAGCTCCCAGGGACTAAAACTCCAACCAAAGAGTACACATGGGGGGACTCATGTCTCCAGCGGCATGTGTATATCCAGGATGGCAAGTCAGTCATCAATGGGAGGAGAGGACCTTGGCCCTGTGAAGGTTCTGTGCCCCAGTGTAGAGTAATGCCTGGGCCAGGAAGCATGAGGGAGTGGGATGTTGAGCAGGGGGAGGGGAGAGTCAACAGAGGATTGTTTTAGTTTTTGGTTTATTTTATTTTATTATTTTCTTATTTTATTTTATTTTTCTTTTTTTCTTTTGGAGACAGATACCAGGTACCAAAGTTAAATGAAGATCAGATCAATGATCTAAACAGTTCCATATCTGCTAATGAAATATAAACATTCATTAACAGTTTCCCAACCAAAAAAAGCCCTGGACCAGATGGGTTTAGTGCAGAGTTTTATCTGACCTTCAAAGAACACCTAATACCAATACTCCTCAAACTATTCAACAAAATAGAAACTGAGGGTACTCTATCCAATTCGTTCTATGAATCAACAACTACTCTTAAACGTAAACCACATAAAGACCTAACAAAGAAAGAAAACTTCAGACCAATATTCCTTATGAATATCAATGCAAAAATACTCAATAAAATTCTTGCAAACTGAATCAAAGAACACATCAAAATGATCATTCACCATGATCAGGTAGGCTTCATCCCAGGGATGCAGGGGTGGTTCAATATACAGAAATCCATCAACGTAATCCACTATATAAACAAACACAAAGAACAAAGCCATATGATCATCTCATTAGAAGCTGAGAAAGCATTTGACAAAATCTAACATCCCTTCATGATAAAAGACTTGGAAAGATCAGGAATTCAAGGCCCATACTTAAACATAGTAAAAGCAATATACAGCAAATCAGTAGCCAACATCAAACTAAATGGAGAGAAACTTGAGCAATCACACTAAAATCAGGGACTATACAAGGTTGCCTACACTCTCTCTACCTATTCAATATTGTACTTGAATCCTAGCCAGATCAATTTGACAAAAAAATAGAGATCAAAGGGGTACAAATTGGAAAGGAAGAAGTCAAATTATTACTATTTGCTGATGATATGATAGTGTACTTAAGTGACCCCAAAAATTCCACCATAGAGCTCTTAAGCCTGATAAACAACTTCAGCAAAGTAGCTGGATATAAAATTAACTCAAGTAAATCAGTGGCATTACTCTACACAAAAGACAAACAGGTTGAGAAAGAAATTAGGGAAACAACACCCTTCATAACAGTCACAAATAATATAAAATATCTTGGTGTGACTCTAACTAAGCAAGTAAAAGATCTGTTCGACAAAAACTTCAAGTCTCTGAAAAAGTAAATTGAAGAAAATCTCAGAGATAGGAAGATCTTCCATGCTCGTGGATTGACAGGATTAATATAGTAAAAATGGCCATCTTGCTGAAAGCAATCTACAGATTCAATGCAATCCCCATCAAAATTCCAACTCAATTCTTCACAGACTTAGAAAGAGGAATTTGCAAATTCACTTGGAATAACAAAAAATCCAGGATAGCCAAAACTATTCTCAACAATAAAGGAACCTCTGGTGGACTCACCATCCCAGACCTTAAGCTGTACTACAAAGCAATTGTGATAAAAACTGCATTGGTGCTAAAAACTGCACTGTATTGGTACAGTGACATGTAGGTAGATCAGTGCAATAGAATTGAAAACCCAGAAATGAATGCACACACCTATGGCCACTTGATCTTTGACAAAGGAGCTAAAACCATCCAGTGGAAAATAGACAGCATTTTCAACAAATAGTGCTGGCTCAACTGGTGGTTAGCAAGTAGAAGAAGGCAAATTGATCCATTCTTATCTCCTTGTACAGAGCTCAAGTCCAAGTGGATCACAGACTTTCACATAAAACCAGATACACTGAAACTAATCGAAAAGAAAGTGGGGAAGAATCTTGAGCACATAGGCACATGGTGAAATTTCCTGAACAGAACACCAATAGCATATGCTCTAAGATCAAGAATTGAAAAATGGGACTTCATAAAGTTGCAAAGCTTCTGTGAGGCAAAAGACATTGTCAATAGGACGAAAAAGCATCCAACAAACTGGGAAAAGATCTTTACCAATCCTATATCTGATAGAGCGCTAATATCCAATATATACAAAGAACTCAAGATGTTAGACTCCAGAGAACTAAATAACCCGATTAAAAAATGGAGTACAGAGCTAAACAAAGAATTCTCAACTGACCAATACTGAATGCCTGAGAAGCACCTAAAGAAATGTTCAACATCCTTAGTCATCAGGGAAATGCAAATCAAAACAACCCTGAGATTCCACCTTACACTAGTCAAAATGTCTAGGAAAAAAAAACACAGGAGACAGCAGATGCTGGAGAAGTTGTGGAGAATGAGGAACACTCCTTCATTGCTGGTGGGATTGCAAGCTGGTACAATCACTCTGGAAATCAGTTTGGTGGTTCTTCTGGAAAGTCGATATAGTACTACCTGAGGACCGAGCAATACCACTCTGGGCATATACCCAGAAGATGCTCAAACATGTAATAAGGACACATGCTTCACTATGTTCATAGCAGCCTTATTCATAATAGCCAGATGTCCCTCAACAGAGGAATGGATACAGAAATTGTAGTACATTTACAGAATGGAGTACTATTCAGCTATTAAAAACAAACAATGAATTTATGAAATTCTTGGGGAAATGGATGGTCCTGGAGAATATCATCCTGAGTGAGGTAACCCAATCACACAAAAAACACACATGGTATGCATTCTCTGATAAGTGGATATTAGCCTAGAAGATTGGAATACCCAAAATACAATCCACAAAGTACAGGAAACTCAAGAATGAAGACCAAAGTGTGGATACTTTGCTCCTTTTTAAAAGACGGAACAAAATACCCATGGAAGTATTTTCAGAGACAAACTATGGAGCAGAGACTGAAGGAAGGATAATCTAGAGACTGCTCCACCTGTGAATCCTTCCCATATTCAGTCATCAAATCCAGACACTATTGTGGAGAGCAGCAAGTTCTGGCTGACAGGAGCCTGATATAGCTGTCTCCTGAAAGGCTCTGACAGTATCCGACTAATACAGAAGTAGAGGCTCACAGCCATCCATTGGACTGAGTCCTAATGAAGGAGCTAGAGAAAGGATCCAAGGAGCTGAAGGGTTTGCAGCCCCTTAGCAGGAACAACAATATGAACTACCTAGTACCCTCAGAGCTCCCAGGGACTAAAATTTCAACCAAAGAGTACACATGGGGGGACTCATGTCTCCAGCAGCATGTGTATATCAGAGGATATTGGTCATCAATGGGAGGAGAAGACGTTGGCCCTGTGAAGATTCTATTCCCCAGTGTAGGGGAATGCCAGGGTCAGGAATTGGTAGAAGGTAGGGTGGTGAGCAGGAGAGCGGGGAGGGAACAGGGGATTGTTTTCGTTTTTGTTTTTTTAATTTTATTTTATTTTTCTTATTTTCTTTTCTTTTTCTTTTTTCTTTTGGTGGGGAACCTGGGAAACAAGACATTGTAAATAAAGAAAACATCTAATTAAAAAAAAGAAAAAAATGAAAACATCTAATAAAAAAAAGAAAATATAAGGATCAAACTTAGGTGGGTTTTTAGACACGTTTTTGTGTGTGTGTTGTGTGTCTGCATGTTCATGTGTTTATGGCATGTATAACAATAGTAATTTGAAAAGCAGAGATCACAAATTTGAGACAGCTTGAGTAAGAAACAGGGAGAACAAAAGGGACAAAAAGAAAATTGTGCAAATATAATACTCATGAATGAAATTATTAAAAGACTTATATTAAATATCAGTATACATACTTTTGAAATACTGCAGATCAATATCTTTAATTATTCACATATATGTAATAATGGTCATGTATGAAATTATTAAGATTTAAATGAAATATATATGTACATATCCTTCAAATGCTATAGATGAATTTCTGGAATTATAAATACATGTAAACATAAACAAATAGAATTATATATGTATGTGAATATGTTTATGTGCTGCCAGACACAGTTTCAGGTTTATTTATTTGAAAGAAAAATTATTTGTGCATGAAAATTATAAAAAGACTGGGTGCAACTGGAGACCAATATATTAAACCAAATAATTCAGACACAGAAAATAAACATCATGTTTTCTTTCACTTAGAGAATCTGGATTTATAGGTGTATAAAAACATACACAATTCATATAACCTAAACCTCTCATATCTATTATATGACTATATGGCAATCATTAGGTTGATCCTTGATTGGAGTCATATCGAAACCCTTCTAAAATTCTAAATTCCCTTCTTTGGTTTCTGCTTACTGTCCTCCCTTGGTTTCTATATCATGCATCCTATTGGCTCCAGGCAGTGTGTTGGAACTGGGAACCCTGGATCCCCTGGAAACCTACATCAGCTCTATTGCCTTTCTCAAGAAAAGCTGAGCTTCCTCACCTGAGACCAGGCACTATTGAGAATCCCTAGGTTCTGACCACACTTGTGGTGTGCTCATGTAATAGCCATAGCATGTGAATGTTCTTCTCTATCTGAAGGCCACAGGACCCACAGAGAAGAGTGTCAAGAACTGGCCATTAGAGTCTATGTACTGTAATCCAGGGTTCTATAAAACTTTTGTGGTTCTTCCTTAGTCAGAACAAAGCCATCATATCTCAGCTGTGAGACACAGTGGAGAGTTCACATTCCCTCCTAATCTCACCACTGGGCTGGACAGGACTGACATACATTATCTATATATCTTTAGATTATATATAAGAGAGAGAGAGAGAGAGAGAGAGAGAGAGAGAGAGAGAGAGAGAGAGAGAGAGAGATTTTATTGGAATGACTTATAGGCTGCAGTCCAACTAACTAATCCAACAATGGCCAGCTATGAATGGAAAGTCCAAGAATCTTGTATTTGCTCAGTCCCACAAATCTGGGTGTGTCAGCTAGTCCTCTGTATATGCTGTAATTTCAAAGAAGTGTGCCCCAATGGCAGTGAAGAAATAGACGTGCTAGCAAGATGAGGTAAGAGAGAAAAAACTTCCTTCTTCCATGTTTTCTATAGTCTTCCAGGAGAAAGTGTAGCCCAGATGAAATGTGTGTCTTTCCACTTTGAGATCTGCATCAAAGGTGTGGAGTGTGTCATCCTGCCTCAAGTTCCAGATCAAAAGTGTGTCTTCCTACCTCAAAGTTCCAGACTAGAAGAGGATTCACCCACTTCAAAACAAGCAGAATAACGCCCTGCTGGCCCCAGCATCTCTCCAGAGGGACAGGGCCATATACTCTCCTGGTTAAGTAACTCTTCCTGCAGTGTGTTTAAAGGTCCCCACAGGGATTCGCCTCCCACCCATCACCCCCCAGACACCTCATGTCCCCCTGCAAAAAAGACACTGCACACTCTGTCTCGACTTTGAGCTCAGCTGGTCACTCCTTGTTGCAACCACCTTGGCCAGCAAGAATGATGCAACCCAAGAGCTCTTCTTTAAGCAGTTTATTCAGGAACCTTGAACAATCTTCTGACCCCGAGGGCAGCACCCCAGGCCCTTAAATGCTCTACGCCAAGCCTATCACACGAGGCCACATGGAATGTGCAGATGCAGATGCAAGCCAGGACAACTGGCACAGCCAAATAAGGAGTTGTTTATCACTCTAGCACTCCAGCAAGGAGTGGAAGCCGGCGCCATTTTAGGGTGAGGTCCAGTGCTCTCCACACCTCCTGATTGCTCTCTGCCCTCCCCACCTTTGTAGGAGCCTCTTCCTGTCCTCAGATCCCCGAGCCAGCTTAATGAGATCTCCCACGGGCCCTGAGGACCCATCCTGGGGGCATCGAGGAGCATGTGCCACCCCCTACCATACAGTATGCAGTCCACTGGAGCTGAGATCAGGATGTTCTGCTTCGTGAGGGACATGGAGCCTGAGGATCCCATGTTCCTGATGAACCCCTTTGCAATTCACAGTCAGTATATGAGCCACATGTTGTCAGGTGGCTTTGGATATAGCCACTTCCTGAGCATCACAGATGCCAGCAACCAGGCCTGCCAACCGCAGGATGCAGGCTGGGGCTGAGCCCTTGGATATTGGGAATGTCCTGCAGCTTCATGGACATGTTTGGGATGATGAACGGCATGATTTGGGAACATGGAGCACATGGCTGTTGGAGGCAACTGCCAGACCTTCTCTTCCTCTACTGCCATCTCCTACTCCAACACTGGGGATGGTGCCCCCAAGGGTTACCAGGAGACATCTGAGATGCACTCTGCCCCTGGCAGGATCCCAGAGGCACAGAGGACTGTCTGAACTGAACTGAACTGAACTGAACTGGATTGGACTGGACTGCACTGGACTGCACTGTACTAGACACTGGACCAGATTGGACTTGACTGGACTGAACAAAGTGGAACCAAACTGAACTGAACTGTGACCTGAACTGAACTGAACTGAACTGTGAACTGAACTGAACTGAACTGAACTGGAACTGGAACTGAACTGGAACTGAACTGGAACTGGAACTGGAACTGAACTGAGCTGAATTGAACTGAATACAAGGGCCCCTTTGAATCAGAAACCTCTTGGGTTATGAAAAAACACAAAATGTAACAGAAAATACTTTCAAAGAAGAAGCCAAATATGCTGCCAGTTCAGTAACAAAACCATATAATACAGCAACTCAATTTTTTTTCAGTGAAAGAGAGAGATAAAGAGTGAGAGCTGGGAAGACAGAAAACGGAACACCTCCAATGAAAATCACTTGGTGGTCACTATGGAGTTTCAGAGTCAAGAGCCCTGGATTACCCCAGCCAAGGCAGGAATTAGGATGCCTCATTAAGTCAGCGACTTAATAATAAGTTACCTAGATCTGGAGACAGAATCAGAGCTCATACTATAGGTCACCATAACCACAAGTGGACATAGTCAAGAGTCATAATGACTTACGGTGGAAAAAAAATGAGGAGTTATTTACTTGACTTTTCCCCAAAAGGACATTCTTAGAGATAGAATATCAGGGTGATATTGATTATTCCAGGGTGGGCCCTCTTCAGACTCTCTCCTTTGTATGCTCAATGTCTCCAGCCTCATAAAGACATCAATACTTCTGTTGAACAGTTTTTCTGTAATGCATGGTCTCTTTATAGCTTTGAAATTCTGCGATATTGAAAGTGAGTTTTCATCACCCTTCAATTGTATAACCTAATCTCCTGTCCACAAGAATCCTGGGAAAGGCATTAGTACATGTACTGTAGTACATTCTAAATGAGAATTGGAGGAGAGGTGGTGTAGGTAAGAGTATTGATTTATTAGAAGGATAAAGTCCTGGAAAGCCACATGTTCAACCAAGTAATATGACTCAGTGTGTTCATAAAAAATGGAATAGAGCTAGGCAGTGGCTATTCACACATTTAATCTCAGTACTCAGGAAGCAGAGACAGTAAGATCTCTATAAGTTTGAAGCCAGGCTAGTTTACAGAGTGAGTTCCAGAACAGCCAGAGTTATATGAAGAAACTCTATCTTAGGATCCTAGCATAATCATCCTCTGAGACTCCACCCAGCATCCAATGGAAACAAATACAAAGACCCATAGCCAAACATTAGATGGAGCTTGGGGAATCTTGTGCAAGACTTGAGAGAGAGATTGAGAGACATAACGAGGACAGGGACTCTATAGGAAGACCAGGACCATTAGAGGTCCCACAGACTGACTCAACAACCAAAGAGTGAGCATGGGCTGGACATAGGCCCTGCCCTTGGCACATATGTAGCAAATCTGAAGCTTGATGTTTGTGCAACTCTGCCCAACAACTGGAGCAGGGGCTGTCTCTGAATCTGCTGCCTTCCTGTAGAACCCATTCTCCCAACTGGGTTGCCTTGTCTGGATGGGATTATACAGGTGGGGAGAGAAGGGTCTCCTCCTTCTTCTCAGAGAAGAGTGGGAGAAGGAATGAGGCACTGTGGGAAGGGGAACTGAGAGGAAACTAGGGGATTGATATTGAGATGTAAAATGAATAAACAAATGAATAAGTAAATAAATGAAAGAAAGAAACCCTATTTTAAAAATTAGAAGAAGGAGGAGGAGGAGGAGGAGTACGAGGAGGAGGAGGAGGAGATGAGGAGGAGGAGGAAGAAGAACAAGAGGAAGAAGGGAGTGGAAGGACAGGAAAGAAGAAAGGAAGGAAGGATAGAAGGAAAAAAAGAGGAATAATCAATTTGCTTGTTTAAATGATAATGACCCTCATAGGATCATATGTTTAAATACTTGGTCTTCAGTAGGTTGAACTGTTTGGAAAAAAATAAGGAGGTATAGTATTGTTGCAGGAGGCATTTTACGGGGACTTTGAAATGTCAAAAACTCATGTCGTTCTCATTATTCTCTATCTTCCTCCTGCTTTAAGGATAAGATGTAAGTTCTCAGTTGTTCCTGTCACAGTTGCTTTAGTGTTGCAACCTCTGAAACCACAAACCCAACTAAATGTGTCCTTTTATATTTTGGGTTGTGAGCATAGCCTTTAACAGCTGAGCCATATCTCTACCCTAAACGTGTCCTTTTATATTTTGGGTTGTGAGCATAGGTTTTAACTGCTGAGCCATATCTCCAGCCTTAAACATGTCCTTTTATACATTGCTCTGATGGTGGAGCTTTGTTTGAGCAAGAGAAAAGTTACTAACCCAATTCATAAAATGTTTCATATATTTGATTCAAGTTAGAGGAAATTTTTTGTAGCAAGATGAGGATTATCCCAGTTTAAATCATAAAAGAGGCAGAATACCAGGATCCTTGAATCTAGAGATCATATTAGTCTAGGAAAGTGAGAATTCTAAAGTTTAATAATGAAATGATCAAAGAACAGCCCTGGTACTTGAGAATTATAATAGTACAAGGAAGAATTATAATGCCCACATTTGGCATCATCTTAAGATTTAAATACCCAGTGAATGACATCTGCCCTGAAAGGAAAATGGTAATATCACTGACTCAAATAGGAAACTTAGTAGATCATTGGGCCTGATAAACAGAGCAAGCTAGAAAGGCTATAACTGTAAAGTTCAAACTCAACTAATAGATCCTTCAAAATTCGCTCATAAAGTAACAATATCCCAATATAAAAGAAGCCAAAAGAAATTACAACTTACTATAGCCCAACTGTTAAGATATGGACTAATGTATTAACCTCCATTCTATCGTATCTAAAACCTACAGAGCAATACTAATTAAGTCAAGATTTCAAACTTTCCAGGGAAGGTGTACTTTCAATACATTCAATTCAATTTCATAGTGACAAGTCCATATATTCTTTTTACAAAATTTGTTCCTTGGAGGAGTTGAGTGAACTATTGTTATTGTTACTGTTGTTGCTGCTGCTGCTATTGTCATCATTATTTGAAGACTTAGAACATATGTGTAATGCACTATAATCGTACTAATTCCTGACTTCACTTGAAGTTCAGCCTTGTGTAAGACAAGATGTCAGAATTTAGTTTAATTTTTCTGCATATTGAAATCTGTCTTTATCAAATTTTATGTCTTTGTCTGCTGGGAGCAACCTTGTTTGAACACTAACTGCTCTGTCAGCCATAAGTGCTTAGTCTTGGCCTTTGTGAGAAAGTACTAACCCAGTTGAAAATTAACGGTTGCCTCAGTAGGAAAGTACCAGCACAGATAAGAAGAAATAGTTATTAATCTCACTGTTAGGTATCTAGCAACCCACTTAGTACTAGCATAGATAAGAAGAAATAGTAATTAATCTCACTGTTAGGTATCTAGCAACCCATTTAGTACCAGCATAGATAAAAACAAATGGCTATTAATCTTGCTGATAGGTATCTAACAACCCATTTTGTTATGGAAACCTGCTATAGATTTTGTGGTTAGTTATCTAGCAATTCATTCTGCTATGAGATCAAACATCTATGGGTCTTGTAGACAAGTACTTAACTCCCAATCCAGTTAGGAACAAAATAGCTATGGATCATATAGACAGGTACCTAGCAACCTGAACTTTTTACCTAGCCAATTTCCTGATCCTGAGAGTACCTGCACTCCCTGAAAACAAAGTGACCCTACTCCCTCCTCTCATCCCCTACCCTGCTTCAATGAGTATATAACCGTGGTGAGAAAAATTAAAATTTGTCAGCTTGATCAGACTCCTTGACTTGAAGCCATTCTTTGCGTCTCTTGCCCCTCATTCCCTTCCAGGTGACCCCCCCTGTTCCTGTTCAATTGCCCCTTGGGCCAGGGCATTTGTCAGCCCTAGAGTATGCTATTTCATTCCGTTTATCTACATCCCTCTTGTGCCAGTATCTTGCTGCTTTAATTGCTATAGCTCAGTAGTACAACTTGAAATCAAGTATGGTGAGACCCCCTGCACCATTCATTTTGTTCAGGATTTATTTGGCTATCCTAAGCCTTCCTTTGCATTTCTATATAAGTGAGGTTCTTTTTTTTACTAAGTCTGTACTAAGTTCTGGTTTTTTGATTGGGATTGCATTAAATCTGCAAATCACTTTGCAATGATGGATACTTTTCACAATATTAAGTCTTTCATCCATGTACATGAGAGGTCTTTCCATCTTCAACTGTCTTTCTCAATTTCTCCCTTCAAAAATTTGAAGTTTTTATCACAGAGGTTTTTCAACTCCTTTATTAGGCCTATTCCTATACACTTTGTTATTTTCTGAGACTATTTTGAATGGGATTGTTTTTGTGATTTCATTGAAACTTATTTGTTATTGATATATAGAAAGACTACTGGGTTTTGTAAGTCAATATATAGTACTACATTGATGAAACTGTTTATCATTTCTAGAAATTTCTAGTATAACTTTGGGACCCTGTATTCATAATATCATAGCATTTGCAAATAGGGATAAATTGTTCTTTCCTATTTGTATCCTTGAGCAGAATTGTATTAGATTGGGAAGACCTGAAAGCATACCCTCTATACCTATGATACAAATGCTGTCTATGCTTTCACTTTTTTTCTAAATATATCTCACTTAATGTGCTTTCGATGTTTATATGAGCACCTGTTCTTACATCCTCACCTTGTCTACTTTCAAGTCTTTTATAGTTGACTTTTTAAAATATTTATTTATTTAATATATATATATATATATATATTTAGATAATTTCTTTATTTACATGTAAATTTTCCCTTTTCCAGGTTCCCCTCCAAAAAACAAACAAACAAACAAAAACAACAAGAACAAACTTCTTTTGCCTCCCCGCTCCCCATGCCTGCCACCCCACCCTCTCCCACTTATTGGCCCTGGCATTCCCCTACACTGGGGCACAGAACCTTCACAAGGCTGAGGTCCTTTCCTCCTACTGATGATCAAATTTGCAGTCCTCTACTATACACATGCTGCCAGAACATTCAGTCCCACCCTGTAT